>OU744316.1:71221095-71437656 GCA_916610145.1 Eristalis arbustorum
TGGAAACCTTTCAAAAATGTATTGCTAACCACTGTAAGTTTATTCCATCCGAGAGTCTCAAAATCGAATAATGCATGAAAGAAAACATCACCCAAGTGTGTAGAGATTATAGGTAGGCCCTATGGTGTCGTTGTGATACCTGGAAGATTAAGTATGGAAAACTTTCAAAAATGCCTTGCTAACCACTGTCTATTTTTTATATCCGAGAGTCTCAAAATCGAACAATACATGAAGGAAATCATCATCACCGGTGTGTAGAGATAATAGGAAGGCCCAATAGCATCGTTGTGACACTTGGAAGATGAACTATGGGAACTTTTCAAAAAAGCGTTGCTAACCGCTGTCAATTTTTTCCTTCCGAGAGTCTCAAAATCGAATAATACACGAAGGAAATCATCACCACCGGTGTGTAGAGATAATAGGTAGGCCCAATGGCGTCGTTGTGACACTTGGAAGATGAACTGTGGAAACCTTTCAAAAATGTATTGCTAACCACTGTAAGTTTATTCCATCCGAGAGTCTCAAAATCGAATAATGCATGAAAGAAAACATCACCCATGTGTGTACAGATTATGGTGTCGTTGTGATACTTGGAAGATGAAGTATGGAAACCTTTCAAAAATGCCTTGCTAACCACTGTACATTTTTTCCATCCGAGAGTCTCAAAATCGAATAACGCATGAGGGAAAACATCACCCCATGTGTGTAGAGATTATAGGTACGCCCAATGGTTTCGTTGTGATACTTGGAAGATTAAGTATGGAAACCTTTCAAAAATGCCTTGCTAACCACTGTAATTTTTTTCCATCCGAGAGTCTCAAAATCGAATAATACATGAAGGAAATCATCACCACCGGTGTGTAGAGATAAAAGGAAGGCCCAATGGCATCATTGTGACACTTGAAAGATGAACTTTTCAAAAATGCGTTGCTAACCGCTGTCAATTTTTTCCATCCTAGAGTCTCAAAATCGAACAATACATGAAGGAAAACATCACCACCGGTGTGTAGTGATTATAGGTAGGCCGACGTTGTGACACTTGGAAGATGAACTATGCAAACCTTTCAAATATGCACTGCTAACCACTGTCAATTTTTTCCATCCGTGAGTCTCAAAACCGAATAATACATGAAAGAAAACATCTCCACCGGTGTGTAGAGACGCCCAATGGCGTCGTTGTGGGACTTGGAGGATAAACTATGGAAACCTTTCAAAAATGAGTTGCTAACCGCTGTCAGTTTGTTTCCATCCGAGAGTCTCAAAACCGAAAAATACATGAAGGAAAACATCACCCCATGTGTGTAGAGATAATAGGTTGGCCCAATGGCGTCGTTGTGACACTTGGAAGATGAACTATGGAAACCTTTCAAAAATGAGTTGCTAACCGCTGTCAGTTTTTTTCCATCCGAGAGTCTCAAAATCGAATAATGCATGAAGGAAAACATCACCCCATGTGTGTAGAGATAATAGGTAAGCCCAATGACGTCGTTGTGACACTTGGAAGATGAACTATGGAAACCTTTCAAAAATGTCTTACTAACCACTGTAAGTTTTTTCCATCCGAGAGTCTCAAAATCGAGTCCCACCACCGGTGTGTAGAGATAATAGGTATGCCCAATGGCGACGTTGTGACACTTGGAAGATGAACTATGGAAATCTTTCAAAAACGCTGTCAATTTTTTCCAACCGAGAGTCTAAAAACCGAAAAATACATGAAGGAAAGCACCACCACCGGTGTGTAGAGATAATAGGTACGCCCAATGGTGTCGTTGTGATACTTGGAAGATTAAGTATGGAAACCTTTCAAAAATGCATTGCTAACCGCTGTCAATTTTTTCCTTCGGAGAGTCTCAAAATCGAATAATACATGAAGGAAATCACCACCACCGGTGTGTAGAGATAATAGGTAGGCCCAATGGTGTCGTTGTGATACTTGGAAGATGAAGTGTGGAAACCTTTCGAAAATGCCTTGCTAACCACTGTACATTTTTTCCATCCGAGGGTCTCAAAATCGAATAATGCATGAAGAAAAACATCACCCCATGTGTGTAAAGATTATAGGTAGGCCCAATGGTGTCGTAGTGATACTTGGAAGATGAACTATGGAACCCTTTCAAAAATGCCTTGCTAACCACTGTACATTTTTTCCATCCGAGAGTCTCAAAATCGAATAATGCATGAAGGAAAAAATCACCCCATGTGTGCAGAGATTGTAGGTAGGCACAATGGTGTCGTTGAGACACTTGGAAGATGAACTATGGAAACCTTTCATAAATGCCTTGCTAACCACTGTAAGTTTTTTCCATCCGAGAGTCTCAAAATCGAATAATGCATGAAGGAAAACCTCACCCCATGTGTGTAGAGTTTATAGGTAGGCCCAATGGTGTCTTTGTGATACTTGGAAGATGAAGTGTGGAAACCTTTCGAAAATGATTTGCTAACCACTGTACATTTTTTCCATCCGAGGGTCTCAAAATCGAATAATGCATGAAGAAAAACATCACCCCATGTGTGTAAAGATTATAGGTAGGCCCAATGGTGTCGTAGTGATACTTGGAAGATTAAGTATGGAAACCTTTCAAAAATGCCTTGCTAACCACTGTCAATTTTTTCCATCCGCCAGTCTCAAAATCGAACAATACATGAAGGAAAACATCACCACCGGTGTGTAGAGATTATAGGAAGGCCCAATTTCATCATTGTGACACTTGGAGGATGAACTATGGAAACTTTTCAAAAATGCGTTGCTAACCGCTGTCAATTTTTTCCATCCTAGAGTCTCAAAATCGAATAAAACATTAAGGAAAGCACCACCACCGGTGTGTAGAGATAATAGGAAGGCCCAATAGCATCACTGTGACACTTGGAAGATGAACTATGGAAACTTTCAAAAATGCGTTGCTAACCGCTGTAAATTTTTTCTATCCGAGAGTCTCAAAATCGAATAATACATGAAAGAAAACATCACCCCATGTATGTAGAGTCTATAGGTACGCCCAATGGCGTAGTTCTTACACTTGGAAGATGAACTATGGAACCCTTTCAAAAATGCCTTGCTAACCACTGTACATTTTTTCCATCCGAGAGTCTCAAAATCGAATAAAACATGAAGGAAAGCACCACCACCGGCGTGTAGAGATTATAGGTAGGCCCAATGGCGTCGTTGTAAAACTTGGAAGATGAACTATGGAAATCTTTCAAAAATGCATTGCTAACCACTGTCAATTGTTCCCATCAGAGAGTCTCAAAATCGAATAATACATAAAGGAAAACATCACCACCGGTGTGTAGAGATAATAGGTAGGCCCAATGGCGTCGTTGTGACTTTTGGAAGATGAACTATGGAAACTTTTCTAAAATGCGTTGCTAACCGCTGTCAATTTTTTCCATCCGAGAGTCTCAAAACCGAATAATACACGAAGGAAAACATCACCCCATGTGTGTAGAGATTAGAGGTAGGCCCAATGGTTTCGTTGTGAGACTTGGACGATTAAATATGGAAACCTTTCAAAAATGCGTTGCTAACCGCTCTCATTTTTTTTCATCCGAGAGTCTCAAAATCGAATAATACATGAAGGAAATTATCACCACCGGTGTGTAGAGATAATAGGAAGGCCCAATGGTGTCGTTGTGACACTTGGAAGATGAACTATGGAAACTTTTCTAACATGAGTTGCTAACCGCTGTCAGTTTTTTTCCATCCGAGAGTCTCAAAATCGAATAATGCATGAAGAAAAACATCACCCCATGTGTGTAAAGATTATAGGTAGGCCCAATGGTGTCGTTGTGACACTTGGAAGATGCACTATGGAAACCTTTCAAAAATGCATTGCTAACCGCTGTCAATTTTTTCCATCCGAGAGTCTCAAAACCGAATAATACACGAAGGAAAACATCACCACCGGTGTGTAGAGATAATAGGTAGGCCCAATGTCGTCGTTGTGACATTTGGAAGATGAACTATGGAACCCTTTCAAAAATGCGTTGCTAACCGCTGTCAATTTTTTCCATCCGAGAGTCTCAAAACCGAATAATACATGAAGGAAATCATCACCACCGGTGTGTAGAGATAATAGGAAGGCCCAATGGCATCGCTGTGACACTTGGAAGATGCACTATGGAAACTTTTCAAAAATGCATTGCTAACCGCTGTAAATTTTGTCCATCCGAGAGTCTCAAAACCGAATAATACACGAAGGAAAACATCACCACCGGTGTGTATAGATAATAGGTAGGCCCAATGTCGTCGTTGTGACATTTGGAAGATGAACTGGGGAACCCTTTCAAAAATGTGTTGCTAACCGCTGTCAATTTTTTCCATCCGAGAGTCTCAAAACCGAATAATACATGAAGGAAAGCACCACCACCGGTGTGTAGAGATAATAGGTAGTCCAATAGCGTAGTTGTGACACTTGGAAGATGAACTTTGGAACACTTTCAAAAATATATTGCTAACCACTGTAAGTTTATTCCATCCGAGAGTGTCAAAATCGAATAATGCATGAAGGAAAACATCACCCCATGTGTGTAGAGATTATAAGTAGGCCCAATGGTGTCGTTGTGATACCTGGAAGATTAAGTATGGAAACCTTTCAAAAATGCGTTGCTAACCGCTGTCAATTTTTTCCATCCTAGAGTCTCAAAATCGAATAAAACATGAAGGAAAGCACCACCACCGGTGTGTAGAGATTATAGGTAGGCCCAATGGCGTCGTTGTAAAACTTGGAAGATGAACTATGGAAATCTTTCAAAAATGCATTGCTAACCACTGTCAATTGTTCCCATCAGAGAATCTCAAAATCGAATAATACATAAAGGAAAACATCACCACCGGTGTGTAGAGATAATAGGTAGGCCAAATGGCGTCGTTGTGACTTTTGGAAGATGAACTATGGAAACTTTTCTAAAATGCGTTGCTAACCGCTGTCAATTTTTTCCATCCGAGAGTCTCAAAACCGAATAATACACGAAGGAAAACATCACCCCATGTGTGTAGAGATTAGAGGTAGGCCCAATGGTGTCGTTGTGAGACTTGGACGATTAAGTATGGAAACCTTTCAAAAATGCGTTGCTAACCGCTCTCATTTTTTTTCATCCGAGAGTCTCAAAATCGAATAATACATGAAGGAAATTATCACCACCGGTGTGTAGAGATAATAGGAAGGCCCAATGGTGTCGTTGTGACACTTGGAAGATGAACTATGGAAACTTTTCTAACATGAGTTGCTAACCGCTGTCAGTTTTTTCCCATCCGAGAGTCTCAAAATCGAATAATGCATGAAGGAAAACATCACCCCATGTGTGTAGAGATAATAGGTAGGCCCAATGACGTCGTTGTGACACTTGGAAGATGAACTATGGAAACCTTTCAAAAATGTCTTACTAACCACTGTAAGTTTTTTCCATCCGAGAGTCTCAAAATCGAATAATGCATGAAGGAAAACATCACCACATGTGTGTAGAGCTTATAGGTAGGCCCAATGATGTCGTTGTGATACTTGGAAGATGAAGTATGGAAACCTTTCGAAAATGAGTTGCTAACCACTGTACATTTTTTCCATCCGAGAGTCTCAAAATCGAATAATGTATACAGGAAAACATCACCCCATGTGTGTAAAGATTATAGGTAGGCCCAAGGGTGTCGTTGTGATACTTGGAAGATTATGTATGGAAACCTTTCAAAAATGCCTTGCTAACCACTGTACATTTTTTAAGTCCGCGAGTCTCAAAATCGAACAATACATGAAGGAAAATATCACCACCGGTGTGTAGAGATTATATGGAATCATTGTCATCAAAATCGAATAATACATGAAGGAAATCATCACCACCGGTGTGTAGAGATAATAGTTAGGCCCAATGGCGTCGTTGTGACACTTGGAAGATGAACTTTGGAAACCTTTCAAAAATGTATTGCTAACCACTGTAAGTTTATTCCATCCGAGAGTCTCAAAATCGAATAATGCATGAAGGAAAACATCACCCCATGTGTGTAGAGATTATAGGTACGCCCAATGGCGTAGTTCTGACACTTGGAAGATGAACTATGGAACCCTTTCAAAAATGCCTTGCTAACCACTGTACATTTTTTCCATCCGAGAGTCTCAAAATCGAATAATGCATGAAGGAAAAAATCACCCCATGTGTGCAGAGATTGTAGGTAGGCACAATGGTGTCGTTGTGACACTTGGAAGATGAACTATGGAAACCTTTCAAAAATGCCTTGCTAACCACTGTAAGTTTTTTCCATCCGAGAGTCTCAAAATCGAATAATGCATGAAGGAAAACCTCACCCCATGTGTGTAGAGTTTATAGGTAGGCCCAATGGTGTCGTTGTGATACTTGGAAGATGAAGTGTGGAAACCTTTCGAAAATGCCTTGCTAACCACTGTACATTTTTTCCATCCGAGAGTCTCAAAATCGAATAATGCATGAAGAAAAACATCACCCCATGTGTGTAAAGATTATAGGTAGGCCCAATGGTGTCGTAGTGATACTTGGAAGATTAAGTATGGAAACCTTTCAAAAATGCCTTGCTAACCACTGTCAATTTTTTCCATCCGCGAGTCTCAAAATCGAACAATACATGAAGGAAAACATCACCACCGGTGTGTAGAGATTATAGGAAGGCCCAATGGCATCATTGTGACACTTGGAGGATGAACTATGGAAACTTTTCAAAAATGCGTTGCTAACCGCTGTCAATTTTTTCCATCCTAGAGTCTCAAAATCGAATAAAACATTAAGGAAAGCACCACCACCGGTGTGTAGAGATAATAGGAAGGCCCAATAGCATCACTGTGACACTTGGAAGATGAACTATGGAAACTTTCAAAAATGCGTTGCTAACCGCTGTCAATTTTTTCTATCCGAGAGTCTCAAAATCGAATAATACATGAAAGAAAACATCACACCATGTATGTAGAGTCTATAGGTACGCCCAATGGCGTAGTTATGACACTTGGAAGATGAACTATGGAACCCTTTCAAAAATGCTTTGCTAACCGCTGTCAATTTTTTCCATCCGAGAGTCTCAAAACCGAATAATACATGAAGGAAATCATCACCACCGGTGTGTAGAGATAATAGGAAGGCCCAATGGCATCGCTGTGACACTTGGAAGATGCACTATGGAAACTTTTCAAAAATGCATTGCTAACCGCTGTAAATTTTGTCCATCCGAGAGTCTCAAAACCGAATAATACACGAAGGAAAACATCACCACCGGTGTGTATAGATAATAGGTAGGCCCAATGTCGTCGTTGTGACATTTGGAAGATGAACTGGGGAACCCTTTCAAAAATGTGTTGCTAACCGCTGTCAATTTTTTCCATCCGAGAGTCTCAAAACCGAATAATACATGAAGGAAAGCACCACCACCGGTGTGTAGAGATAATAGGTAGTCCAATAGCGTAGTTGTGACACTTGGAAGATGAACTTTGGAACACTTTCAAAAATATATTGCTAACCACTGTAAGTTTATTCCATCCGAGAGTGTCAAAATCGAATAATGCATGAAGGAAAACATCACCCCATGTGTGTAGAGATTATAAGTAGGCCCAATGGTGTCGTTGTGATACCTGGAAGATTAAGTATGGAAACCTTTCAAAAATGCGTTGCTAACCGCTGTCAATTTTTTCCATCCTAGAGTCTCAAAATCGAATAAAACATGAAGGAAAGCACCACCACCGGCGTGTAGAGATTATAGGTAGGCCCAATGGCGTCGTTGTAAAACTTGGAAGATGAACTATGGAAATCTTTCAAAAATGCATTGCTAACCACTGTCAATTGTTCCCATCAGAGAATCTCAAAATCGAATAATACATAAAGGAAAACATCACCACCGGTGTGTAGAGATAATAGGTAGGCCCAATGGCGTCGTTGTGACTTTTGGAAGATGAACTATGGAAACTTTTCTAAAATGCGTTGCTAACCGCTGTCAATTTTTTCCATCCGAGAGTCTCAAAACCGAATAATACACGAAGGAAAACATCACCCCATGTGTGTAGAGATTAGAGGTAGGCCCAATGGTGTCGTTGTGAGACTTGGACGATTAAGTATGGAAACCTTTCAAAAATGCGTTGCTAACCGCTCTCATTTTTTTTCATCCGAGAGTCTCAAAATCGAATAATGCATGAAGGAAAACATCACCCCATGTGTGTAGAGATAATAGGTAGGCCCAATGACGTCGTTGTGACACTTGGAAGATGAACTATGGAAACCTTTCAAAAATGTCTTACTAACCACTGTACGTTTTTTCCATCCGAGAGTCTCAAAATCGAATAATGCATGAAGGAAAACATCACCACATGTGTGTAGAGTTTATAGGTAGGCCCAATGATGTCGTTGTGATACTTGGAAGATGAAGTATGGAAACCTTTCGAAAATGAGTTGCTAACCACTGTACATTTTTTCCATCCGAGAGTCTCAAAATCGAATAATGTATACAGGAAAACATCACCCCATGTGTGTAAAGATTATAGGTAGGCCCAAGGGTGTCGTTGTGATACTTGGAAGATTATGTATGGAAACCTTTCAAAAATGCCTTGCTAACCACTGTACATTTTTTAAGTCCGCGAGTCTCAAAATCGAACAATACATGAAGGAAAATATCACCACCGGTGTGTAGAGATTATATGGAATCATTGTCATCAAAATCGAATAATACATGAAGGAAATCATCACCACCGGTGTGTAGAGATAATAGGTAGGCCCAATGGCGTCGTTGTGACACTTGGAAGATGAACTTTGGAAACCTTTCAAAAATGTATTGCTAACCACTGTAAGTTTATTCCATCCGAGAGTCTCAAAATCGAATAATGCATGAAGGAAAACATCACCCCATGTGTGTAGAGATTATAGGTACGCCCAATGGCGTAGTTCTGACACTTGGAAGATGAACTATGGAACCCTTTCAAAAATGCCTTGCTAACCACTGTACATTTTTTCCATCCGAGAGTCTCAAAATCGAATAATGCATGAAGGAAAAAATCACCCCATGTGTGCAGAGATTGTAGGTAGGCACAATGGTGTCGTTGTGACACTTGGAAGATGAACTATGGAAACCTTTCAAAAATGCGTTGCTAACCGCTGTCAATTTTTTCTATCCGAGAGTCTCAAAATCGAATAATACATGAAAGAAAACATCACACCATGTATGTAGAGTCTATAGGTACGCCCAATGGCGTAGTTCTCACACTTGGAAGATGCACTATGGAAACCTTTCAAAAATGCATTGCTAACCGCTGTCAATTTTTTATATCCGAGAGTCTCAAAACCGAATAATACATGAAGGAAATCATCACCACCGGTGTGTAGAGATAATAGGAAGGCCCAATGGCATCGCTGTGACACTTGGAAGATGCACTATGGAAACTTTTCAAAAATGCATTGCTAACCGCTGTAAATTTTGTCCATCCGAGAGTCTCAAAACCGAATAATACACGAAGGAAAACATCGCCACCGGTGTGTATAGATAATAGGTAGGCCCAATGTCGTCGTTGTGACATTTGGAAGATGAACTGTGGAACCATTTCAAAAATGTGTTGCTAACCGCTGTCAATTTTTTCCATCCGAGAGTCTCAAAACCGAATAATACATGAAGGAAAGCACCACCACCGGTGTGTAGAGATAATAGGTAGTCTAATAGCGTAGTTGTGACACTTGGAAGATGAACTTTGGAAACCTTTCAAAAATATATTGCTAACCACTGTAAGTTTATTCCATCCGAGAGTGTCAAAATCGAATAATGCATGAAGGAAAACATCACCCCATGTGTGTAGAGATTATAAGTAGGCCCAATGGTGTCGTTGTGATACCTGGAAGATTAAGTATGGAAACCTTTCAAAAATGCGTTGCTAACCGCTGTCAATTTTTTCCATCCTAGAGTCTCAAAATCGAATAAAACATGAAGGAAAGCACCACCACCGGCGTGTAGAGATTATAGGTAGGCCCAATGGCGTCGTTGTAAAACTTGGAAGATGAACTATGGAAATCTTTCAAAAATGCATTGCTAACCACTGTCAATTGTTCCCATCAGAGAGTCTCAAAATCGAATAATACATAAAGGAAAACATCACCACCGGTGTGAAGAGATAATAGGTAGGCCCAATGGCGTCGTTGTGACACTTGGAAGATGAACTATGGAAACTTTTCTAAAATGCGTTGCTAACCGCTGTCAATTTTTTCCATCCGAGAGTCTCAAAACCGAATAATACACGAAGGAAAACATCACCCCATGTGTGTAGAGATTATAGGTAGGCCCAATGGTGTCGTTGTGATACTTGGACGATTAAGTATGGAAACCTTTCAAATATGCGTTGCTAACCGCTCTCATTTTTTTCCATCCGAGAGTCTCAAAATCTAATAATACATGAAGGAAATTATCACCACCGGTGTGTAGAGATAATAGGAAGGCCCAATGGTGTCGTTGTGACACTTGGAAGATGAACTATGGAAACTTTTCTAACATGCGTTGCTAACCGCTGTAAATTTTTTCCATCCGAGAGTCTCAAAATCGAACAAATTATGATGGAAAGCAACACCACCGGTGTGTAGAGATAACAGGTAGGCCCAATTGCGACGTTGTGACACTTGGAAGATGAATTATAGAAACCTTTCAAAAATGCATTGCTAACCACAATAAATTTTTCCCATCAGGGAGTCTCAAAATCGAATAATACATGAAGGAAAACATCACCACCGGTGTGTAGAGACGCCCAATGGCGTCGTTGTGGCACTTGGAAGATGAACTATGGAAACCTTTCAAAAATGAGTTGCTAACCGCTGTGAGTTTTTTTTCCATCCGAGAGTCTCAAAACCGAATAATACATGAAGGAAAACATCACCACCGGTGTGTAGAGATAATAGGTAGGCCCAATGGCGTCGTTGTGACACTTGGAAGATGAACTATGGAAACCTTTCAAAAATGCCTTGCTAAGCACTGTAAGTTTTTTCCATCCGAGAGTCTCAAAACCGAATAATACATGAAGGAAAACATCACCACCGGTGTGTAGAGATTACAGGTAGGCCCAATGGTGTCGTTGTGATACTGGGAAAATGAAGTATGGAAACTTTTCAAAAATGCCTTGCTAACCACTGTACGTTTTTTCCATCAGAGAGTCTCAAAATCGAATAATACATGAAGGAAATCATCACCACCGGTGTGTAGAGATAATAGGTAGGCCCAATGGCGACGTTGTGACACTTGGAAGATGAACTATGGAAACCTTTCAAATATGCATTGCTAACCACTATCAATTTTTCCCATCAGAGAGTCTCAAAATCGAATAATACATAAAGGAAATCATCACCTTCCGGTGTGTAGAGATAATAGGTAGGCCCAATGGCGTCGTTGTGACACTTGGAACATGAACTATGGAAACTTTTCGAAAATGCGTTGCTAACCACTGTTATTTTTTTCCATCCAAGAGTCTCAAAATCGAATAATGCGTGAAGGAAAACATCACCCCATGTGTGTAGAGATTATAGGTAGGCCCAATGGTGTCGTTGTGATACTTGGAAGATGAAGTATGGAAACCTTTCAAAAATGCCTTGCTAACCACTGTAAATTTTTTCCATCCGAGAGTCTCATTATCGAGTAATGCATGAAGGAAAACATCACCCACTGTGTGTAGAGATTATAGGTAGGCCCAATGGCGTCGTTGTGACACTTGGAAGATGAACTATGGAAACCTTTCAAAAATGCCTTGCTAACCACTGTAAGTTTTTTCCATCCGAGAGTCTCAAAATCGAATAATGCATGAAGGAAAGCACCACCACCGGTGTGTAGAGATAATAGGTAGGCCCCATTACGTCGTTGTGACACTTGGAAGATGAACTATGGACACCTTTCAAAAATGCATTGCTAACCACTGTCAATGGATGGGTGCTGTGGGAATCGGGTAGGCACTGAATGGCGTCAACTTGGCGATGCCCAGTGTTGCAACTTTTCCTATACACCAATTGTGCTTATTTTACCTCCAAGTGGTAGCCATCGGGTACTGGTTGTAGTTCACCCGAGCTCAACCTGCCAAACTTATAAGTGCGACCTCTTGTCCTAGTCGTTACAAAAAAGGAAGTGGCACTCCAGGTTGGGGGTTGTGCCGTCGGCGTAACTGCCCGGCCACACAAAAAAACAACAGTTACGAAGCAACAACAAGCCTCGGAAACGGATGATTTTACTGATGACGAACCCTGCAAACGATATACGGACAACGACCTTCGGATCTGTACGTGGAATGTAAGGTCCCTTTATAGACCACGTGCAGCCGAACAATTAGCGGACGCCGTAGACTGCTGCAAAGCAGACATAACCGCCATCCAAGAAGTGCGATGGGATGGACCGGGCAAAAGAAGGATGAAAAACTGTGATATATATTACGGTGATTGCTACAAGCAACAAAAACAGCGCCTATTTGGTTATGGATTTGTCGTTAGAGGCAGACTTAGGCAAGAAGTCTTATCGTTCAGGTCAGTGAACGAGCACCTCACGATAATTCGCATTAAGGCTAAATTTGCCAACATAAGCCTTATATGCGCACATGCCCCCACAGAGGAGAAAGATGACGACACCAAAGACAAGTTCTATGAGCTCCTGGACAAAACGTATGAGCAATGCCCTAGCTACGACATTAAAATTGTTCTTGGCGATTTTAACGCAAAGCTAGGAAGAGAGAACATCTTTGGTAGTACGGTCGGGAAGCACAGCCTACACGACACCACATCCGATAACGGATTTAGGCTGATCGACTTTGCTGCGGGGCGAAATGTTGTAGTAGCCAGTACAAAATTCCCACATCTCGACATTCACAAAGGGACATGGCGATCTTCTGATCAATCAACCATCAATCAGATTGATCACATTGCGATCGACGCAATGCACTCCTCCAGTATTATAGATGTCCGAACGTTCCGAGGTGCCAACATTGACTCGGACCACCATCTTGTAGTAGCCAAGGTAAGGTTGCGGATATCCCGAACACCGCCAAGACAAAGATATACTGTGAGGAAGTTCAACGTCGGCCGGCTACAATCGCAAGAGATTGCAAAATCCTTTTCCGATCGTGTCTCCCTCAACCTCTTAAGAAATCCTACGCCGCCAACATCAAGTATTGAAGACCAGTGGCAGCATTGCCAAAAACCATCAGAGATGCCGCCTGCGATGTGCTGGGTCTCAATCCGCCACCACAACGAAACCCCTGGTTTGACAATGAGTGTCGGCAGGCGAATGCAGCCAAGCAAGAAGCATACAAAGCGGCACTGCAAAGAAGGACAAAAGCTGCTCGGGAGCTCTACGAGCAGAAGAGGAGAGACGAACACCGGCTTCTCAGGAGAAAAAAAAGGAGCATGAGAGGCGCGCGATCGGCAGAATAGAGGGATACCACTGCAGGAATGAGGTAAGGAAGTTTTACCAAAGGGTAAAGTCAACCAGTCAAGGTTATAAGCTCCGAACCGAAGCCTGTAAGGATGATCAAGGGAACATCGTAGTAGAGTCACAGTCGATGCTGAGGATATGGAGAAACCATTTCTGCAGACTGTATAACGGCGACGAAGAACCAAATTCCGCTGTCAGGCAGACAAATATAACTTTGAGGTAGTTAAAAACTTTGTCTACCTAGGAACCGCTATCAACTCAGACAACGACACCAGCGCTGAAATCAAACGAAGAATAACTATTGCCAATCGGTGCTTCTTTGGGCTAAGAAAGCAATTGGTAAACAAAACCCTCTCTCGAACAACCAAGGTAACGCTTTACAAGACCTTAATCGTCCCAGTCCTGCTATATGGCGCGGAGGCATGGACTCTGTCAAAAGCGGATGAAGCAGCCCTTGGTTGCTTCGAGAGGAAAATTCTTCGGGTGATTTTCGGTCCCGTCTGCATAGATGGTGAGTGGAGGAGGAGATACAACGACGAACTATACGGGCTGTTCAGCCACATCGACTTAGCCAGAAGAGTGAAGATCCAACGATTGAGATGGCTAGGTCATGTAGAGCGGATGGAAACCAATGCTCCGGCCCGAAAAGTCCTCGAATCCACCCCCGAGGGACGGCGCAGTAGACGAAGACCGCGACTCAGGTGGCGCACGCAAGTGGAAAGGGACCTCAACCAACTATGCGTGCGAAACTGGAGACAGCTAGCTAAAGATCGAGCTGGCTGGAGACGCTTGTTGGTTGAGGCCCAGGTCCACCCCGGACTGTAGCGCCACCTTAAGTAAGTAAATAAGTAAAACCACTGTCAATTTTTTCCCATCAGAGAGTCTCAAAATCGAATAATGCATGAAGGAAAACATCACTCCATGTACGTAGAGATTATAAGTGGGCCCAATGGTGTCGTTGTGATTCCTGGAAGATTAAGTATGGAAACCTTTCAAAAATGCCTTGCTAACCACTGTAATTTTTTTCCATCCGAGAGTCTCAAAATCGAATAATACATGAAGGAAAGCACACTTGGAAGATGAACTATGGAAACCTTTCAAAAATGCCTTGCTAACCACTGTACATTTTTTCCATCCGAGAGTCTCAAAATCGAATAATGCATGAAAGAAAACGTCACCCATGTGTGCAGAGATTATAGGTAGGCCCAATGGTGTCGTTGTGATACCTGGAAGATTAAGTATTGAAACCTTTCAAAAATGCCTTGCTAACTACTGTAATTTTTTTTCATCCGAGAGTCTCAAAATCGAATAATGCATGAAAGAAAACATCACCCATGTGTGTAGAGATTATAGGTAGGCCCCATTACGTCGTTGTGACACTTGGAAGATGAACTATGGAAACCTTTCAAAAATGCCTTGCTAACCACTGTAAGTTTTTTCCATCCGAGAGTCTCAAAATCGAATAATGCATGAAGGAAAGCACCACCACCGGTGTGTAGAGATAATAGGTAGGCTCAATGGCGACGTTGTGACACTTGGAAGATGAACTATGGAAATCATTCAAAAATGCTTTGCTAACCGCTGTCAATTTTTTCCAACCGAGAGTCTCAAAAGCCAAAAATACATGAAGGAAAGCACCACCACCGGTGTGTAGAGATAATAGATAGGCCCCATTACGTCGTTGTGACACTTGGAAGATGAACTATATAAACCTTTCAAAAATGCATTGCTAACCACTGTCAATTTTTCCCATCAGAGAGTCTCAAAATCGAATAATGCATGAAGGAAAACATCACTCCATGTACGTAGAGATTATAAGTGGGCCCAATGGTGTCGTTGTGATTCCTATAAGATTAAGTATGGAAACCTTTCAAAAATGCCTTGCTAACCACTGTAATTTTTTTCCATCCGAGAGTCTCAAAATCGAATAATACATGAAGAAAAGCACCACCACCGGTGTGTAGAGATAATAGATAGGCCCCATTACGTCGTTGTGACACTTGGAAGATGAACTATGGAAACCTTTCAAAAATGCATTGCTAACCACTGTCAATTTTTCCCATCAGAGAGTCTCAAAATCGAATAATGCATGAAGGAAAACATCACTCCATGTACGTAGAGATTATAAGTGGGCCCAATGGTGTCGTTGTGATTCCTATAAGATTAAGTATGGAAACCTTTCAAAAATGCCTTGCTAACCACTGTCAATTTTTCCCATCAGAGAGTCTCAAAATCGAATAATGCATGAAGGAAAACATCACTCCATGTACGTAGAGATTATAAGTGGGCCCAATGGTGTCGTTGTGATTCCTGGAAGATTAAGTATGGAAACCTTTCAACAATGCCTTGCTAACCACTGTAATTTTTTTTCCATCCGAGAGTCTCAAAATCGAATAATACATGAAGGAAATCATCACCACCGTTGTGTAGAGATAATAGGAAGGCCCAACAGCATCGTTGTGACACTTGGAAGATGAACTATGGAAATCATTCAAAAATGCTTTGCTAACCGCTGTCAATTTTTTCCAACCGAGAGTCTCAAAAGCCAAAAATACATGAAGGAAAGCACCACCACCGGTGTGTAGAGATAATAGATAGGCCCCATTACGTCGTTGTGACACTTGGAAGATGAACTATGGAAACCTTTCAAAAATGCATTGCTAACCACTGTCAATTTTTCCCATCAGAGAGTCTCAAAATCGAATAATGCATGAAGGAAAACATCACTCCATGTACGTAGGGATTATAAGTGGGCCCAATGGTGTCGTTGTGATTCCTATAAGATTAAGTATGGAAACCTTTCAAAAATGCCTTGCTAACCACTGTCAATTTTTCCCATCAGAGAGTCTCAAAATCGAATAATGCATGAAGGAAAACATCACTCCATGTACGTAGAGATTATAAGTGGGCCCAATGGTGTCGTTGTGATTCCTGGAAGATTAAGTATGGAAACTTTTCAACAATGCCTTGCTAACCACTGTAATTTTTTTCCATCCGAGAGTCTCAAAATCGAATAATACATGAAGGAAATCATCACCACCGTTGTGTAGAGATAATAGGAAGGGCCAATAGCATCGTTGTGACACTTGGAAGATGAACTATGGAAACTTTTCAAAAATGCGTTGCTAACGTTGCTAATAATGCATGAAAGAAAACATTACCCCATGTGTGTAGAGATTATAGGTAGGCAGAATGGTGTCGTTGTGATACTTGGAAGATGAAGTATGGAAAAATTCAAAAATGTCTTGCTAACCACTGTACATTTCTTCCATCCGAGAGTCTCAAAATCGAATAATGCATGAAGGAAAACATCACCCCATGTGTGTAGAGATAATAGTTAGGAGCAAAGGTGTCGTTGTGATACTTGGAAGATGAAGTATAAAAACCTTTCAAAAATGCCTTGCTAACCACTGTACATTTTTTCCATCCGAAAGTCTCAAAATCGAATAATGCATGAAGGAAAACATCACCCCATGTGTGTAGAGATAATAGGTAGGCCCAATGGCGTCGTTGTTACACTTGGAAGATGAACTATGGAAACCTTTCAAAAAATGCCTTGCTAACCACTGTAGGTTTTTTCCATCCGAGAGTCTCAAAATCGAATAATGCATGAAGGAAAACATCGCCCCATGTGTGTAGAGATAATAGGAAGGCCCCATTACGTCGTTGTGACACTTGGAATATGAACTATGGAAACCTTTCAAAAATGCCTTGCTAACCACTGTACATTTTTTCCATCCGAGAGTCTCAAAATCGAATAATGCATGAAAGAAAACGTCACCCATGTGTGCAGAGATTATAGGTAGGCCCAATGGTGTCGTTTGTGATACCTGGAAGATTAAGTATTGAAACCTTTCAAATATGCCTTGCTAACCACTGTAATTTTTTTTCATCCGAGAGTCTCAAAATCGAATAATGCTTGAAAGAAAACATCACCCATGTGTGTAGAGATTATAGGTAGGCCCCATTACGTCGTTGTGACACTTGGAAGATGAACTATGGAAACCTTTCAAAAATGCCTTGCTAACCACTGTAAGTTTTTTCCATCCGAGAGTCTCAAAATCGAATAATGCATGAAGGAAAGCACCACCACCGGTGTGTAGAGATAATAGGTAGGCTCAATGGCGACGTTGTGACACTTGGAAGATAAACTATGGAAATCATTCAAAAATGCTTTGCTAACCGCTGTCAATTTTTTCCAACCGAGAGTCTCAAAAGCCAAAAATACATGAAGGAAAGCACCACCACCGGTGTGTAGAGATAATAGATAGGCCCCATTACGTCGTTGTGACACTTGGAAGATGAACTATGGAAACCTTTCAAAAATGCATTGCTAACCACTGTCAAGTTTTCCCATCAGAGAGTCTCAAAATCGAATAATGCATGAAGGAAAACATCACTCCATGTACGTAGAGATTATAAGTGGGCCCAATGGTGTCGTTGTGATTCCTGGAAGATTAAGTATGGAAACCTTTCAAAAATGCCTTGCTAACCACTGTAATTTTTTTCCATCCGAGAGTCTCAAAATCGAATAATACATGAAGGAAAGCACCACCACCGGTGTGTAGAGATAATAGATAGGCCCCATTACGTCGTTGTGACACTTGGAAGATGAACTATGGAAACCTTTCAAAAATGCATTGCTCACCACTGTCAACTTTTCCCATCAGAGGGTCTCAAAATCGAATAATGCATGAAGGAAAACATCACTCCATGTACGTAGAGATTATAAGTGGGCCCAATGGTGTCGTTGTGATTCCTGGAAGATTAAGTATGGAAACCTTTCAAAAAATGCCTTGCTAACCACTGTAATTTTTTTCCATCCGAGAGTCTCAAAATCGAATAATACATGAAGGAAATCATCACCACCGGTGTGTAGAGATAATAGGAAGGCCCAATAGCATCGTTGTGACATTTGGAAGATGAACTATGGAAACTTTTCAAAAATGCGTTGCTAACGTTGCTAATAATGCGTGAAAGAAAACATCACCCCATGTGTGTAGAGATTATAGGTAGGCAGAATGGTGTCGTTGTGATTCTTGGAAGATGAAGTATGGAAAAAATTCAAAAATGTCTTGCTAACCACTG
This sequence comes from Eristalis arbustorum, assembly GCA_916610145.1. Classification (NCBI taxonomy): domain Eukaryota; kingdom Metazoa; phylum Arthropoda; class Insecta; order Diptera; family Syrphidae; genus Eristalis; species Eristalis arbustorum. Next base: position 71,239,559 of record OU744316.1, read on the forward strand.
TACATTTCTTCCATCCGAGAGTCTCAAAATCGGATAATGCATGAAGGAAAACATCACCCCATGTGTGTAGAGATAATAGTTAGGAGCAAAGGTGTCGTTGTGATACTTGGAAGATGAAGTATAAAAACCTTTCAAAAATGCCTTGCTAACAACTGTACATTTTTTCCATCCGAGAGTCTCAAAATCGAATAATGCATGAAGGAAAACATCACCCCATGTGTGTAGAGATAATAGGTAGGCCCAATGGCGTCGTTGTTACACTTGGAAGATGAACTATGGAAACCTTTCAAAAATGCCTTGCTAACCACTGTAAGTTTTTTCCATCCGAGAGTCTCAAAATCGAATAATGCATGAAGGAAAACATCACCCCATGTGTGTAGAGATAATAGGAAGGCCCAATGGCATCATTGTGACACTTGGAAGATGAACTATGGAAGCCTTTCAAAAATGCATTGCTAACCACTATCGATTTTTCCCATCAGAGAGTCTCAAAATCGAATAATACATCGAAATACATCACCTCATGTGTGTAGAGATAATAGGTACGCCCAATGGCGTAGTTCTGACACTTGGAGGATGAGCTATGGAACCCTTTCAAAAAGGCGTCGCTAACCGCTGTCAATTTTTTCCATCCGAGAGTCTCAAAACCGAATAATACATAAAGGAAAACATCACCCCATGTGTGTAGAGATTATAAGTAGGCCCAATGGTGTCGTTGTGATACCTGGAAGGATAAGTATGGAAACCTTTCAAAAATGCCTTGCTAACCACTGTAATTTTTTTCCATCCGAGAGTCTCAAAATCGAATAATACATGAAGGAAAGCACCACCCCATGTGTGTAGAGATAATAGATAGGCCCCATTACGTCGTTGTGACACTTGGACGATGAACTATGGAAACCTTTCAAAAATGCATTGCTAACCACTGTCAATTTTTTCCATCACAGAGTCTCAAAATCGAATAATGCATGAAGGAAAACATCACTCCATGTACGTAGAGATTATAAGTGGGCCCAATGGTGTCGTTGTGATTCCTGGAAGATTAAGTATGGAAACCTTCCAAAAATGCCTTGCTAACCACTGTAATTTTTTTTCCATCCGAGAGTCTCAAAATCGAATAATACATGAAGGAAAGCACCACCACCGGTGTGTAGAGATAATAGATAGGCCCCATTACGTCGTTGTGACACTTGGAAGATGAACTATGGAAACCTTTCAAAAATGCATTGCTAACCACTGTCAATTTTTCCCATCAGAGGGTCTCAAAATCGAATAATGCATGAAGGAAAACATCACTCCATGTACGTAGAGATTATAAGTGGGCCCAATGGTTGTCGTTGTGATTCCTGGAAGATTAAGTATGGAAACCTTTCAAAAATGCCTTGCTAACCACTGTAATTTTTTTCCATCCGAGAGTCTCAAAATCGAATAATACATGAAGGAAATCATCACCACCGGTGTGTAGAGATAATAGGAAGGCCCAATAGCATCGTTGTGACATTTGGAAGATGAACTATGGAAACTTTTCAAAAATGCGTTGCTAACCACTGTCAATTTTTCCCATCAGAGGGTCTCAAAATCGAATAATGCATGAAGGAAAACATCACTCCATGTACGTAGAGATTATAAGTGGGCCCAATGGTGTCGTTGTGATTCCTGGAAGATTTGGAAACCTTCCAAAAATGCCTTGCTAACCACTGTAATTTTTTTCCATCCGAGAGTCTCAAAATCGAATAATACATGAAGGAAAGCACCACCACCGGTGTGTAGAGATAATAGATAGGCCCCATTACGTCGTTGTGATACTTGGAAGATGAAGTATAAAAACCTTTCAAAAATGCCTTGCTAACAACTGTACATTTTTTCCATCCGAGATTTTCAAAATCGAATAATGCATGAAGGAAAACATCACCCCATGTGTGTAGAGATAATAGGTAGGCCCAATGGCGTCGTTGTTACACTTGGAAGATGAACTATGGAAACCTTTCAAAAATGCCTTGCTAACCACTGTAAGTTTTTTCCATCCGAGAGTCTCAAAATCGATAATGCATGAAGGAAAACATCACCCCATGTGTGTAGAGATAATAGGAAGGCCCAATGGCATCATTGTGACACTTGGAAGATGAACTATGGAAACTTTTCAAAAATGCGTTGCTAACCGCTGTCAATTTTTTTTATCCTAGAGTCTCAAAATCGAACAATACATGAAGGAAAGCACCACCACCGGTGTGTAGAGATAATAGGTAGGCCCAATGGCGACGTTGTGACACTTGGAAGATTAACTATGGAAATCTTTCAAAAATGCTTTGCTAACCGCTGTCAATTTTTTCCAAACGAGAGTCTCAAAACCAAAAAATACATGAAGGAAAGCACCACCACCGGTTAAATGTGTTGCTAACCGCTGTCAATTTTTTCCATCCGAGAGTCTCGAAATCGAATAATGCATGAAGGAAATCATCACCACCGGTGTGTAGAGATAATAGGAAGGCCGAATAGCATCTCTGTGACACTTGTAAGATGAACTATGGAAATCAATGGTGTCGTTGTGATACCTGGAAGGATAAGTATGGAAACCTTTCAAAAATGCCTTGCTAACCACTGTAATTTTTTTCCATCCGAGAGTCTCAAAATCGAATAATACATGAAGGAAAGCACCACCCCATGTGTGTAGAGATAATAGATAGGCCCCATTACGTCGTTGTGACACTTGGACGATGAACTATGGAAACCTTTCAAAAATGCATTGCTAACCACTGTCAATTTTTTCCATCACAGAGTCTCAAAATCGAATAATGCATGAAGGAAAACATCACTCCATGTACGTAGAGATTATAAGTGGGCCCAATGGTGTCGTTGTGATTCCTGGAAGATTAAGTATGGAAACCTTCCAAAAATGCCTTGCTAACCACTGTAATTTTTTTCCATCCGAGAGTCTCAAAATCGAATAATACATGAAGGAAAGCACCACCACCGGTGTGTAGGGATAATAGATAGGCCCCATTACGTCGTTGTGACACTTGGAAGATGAACTATGGAAACCTTTCAAAAATGCATTGCTAACCACTGTAAATTTTTTCCCATCAGAGGGTCTCAAAATCGAATAATGCATGAAGGAAAACATCACTCCATGTACGTAGAGATTATAAGTGGGCCCAATGGTGTCGTTGTGATTCCTGGAAGATTAAGTATGGAAACCTTTCAAAAATGCCTTGCTAACCACTGTAATTTTTTCCATCCGAGAGTCTCAAAATCGAATAATACATGAAGGAAATCATCACCACCGGTGTGTAGAGATAATAGGAAGGCCCAATAGCATCGTTGTGACATTTGGAAGATGAACTATGGAAACTTTTCAAAAATGCGTTGCTAACGTTGCTAATAATGCATGAAAGAAAACATCACCCCATGTGTGTAGAGATTATAGGTAGGCAGAATGGTGTCGTTGTGATACTTGGAAGATGAAGTATGGAAAAAATTCAAAAATGTCTTGCTAACCACTGTACATTTCTTCCATCCGAGAGTCTCAAAATCGAATAATGCATGAAGGAAAACATCACCCCATGTGTGTAGAGATAATAGTTAGGAGCAAAGGTGTCGTTGTGATACTTGGAAGATGAAGTATAAAAACCTTTCAAAATGCCTTGCTAACAACTGTACATTTTTTCCATCCGAGATTTTCAAAATCGAATAATGCATGAAGGAAAACATCACCCCATGTGTGTAGAGATAATAGGTAGGCCCAATGGCGTCGTTGTTACACTTGGAAGATGAACTATGGAAACCTTTCAAAAATGCCTTGCTAACCACTGTAAGTTTTTTTTCCATCCGAGAGTCTCAAAATCGAATAATGCATGAAGGAAAACATCACCCCATGTGTGTAGAGATAATAGGAAGGCCCAATGGCATCATTCTGACACTTGGAAGATGAACTATGGAAACTTTTCAAAAATGCGTTGCTAACCGCTGTCAATTTTTTTTATCCTAGAGTCTCAAAATCGAAAACATGAAGGAAAGCACCACCACCGGTGTGTAGAGATAATAGGTAGGCCCAATGGCGACGTTGTGACACTTGGAAGATGAACTATGGAAATCTTTCAAAAATGCTTTGCTAACCGCTGTCAATTTTTTCCAAACGAGAGTCTCAAAACCGAAAAATACATGAAGGAAAGCACCACCACCGGTTAAATGTGTTGCTAACCGCTGTCAATTTTTTCCATCCGAGAGTCTCGAAATCGAATAATACATGAAGGAAATCATCACCACCGGTGTGTAGAGATAATAGGAAGGCCCAATAGCATCTCTGTGACACTTGTAAGATGAACTATGGAAACCTTTCAAAAATGCATTGCTAACCACTATCGATTTTTCCCATCAGAGAGTCTCAAAATCGAATAATACATCGAAATACATCACCTCATGTGTGTAGAGATAATAGGTACGCCCAATGGCGTAGTTCTGACACTTGGAGGATGAGCTATGGAACCCTTTCAAAAAGGCGTCGCTAACCGCTGTCAATTTTTGCCATCCGAGAGTCTCAAAACCGAATAATACATAAAGGAAAACATCACCCCATGTGTGTAGAGATTATAAGTAGGCCCAATGGTGTCGTTGTGATACCTGGAAGGATAAGTATGGAAACCTTTCAAAAATGCCTTGCTAACCACTGTAATTTTTTTCCATCCGAGAGTCTCAAAATCGAATAATACATGAAGGAAAGCACCACCCCATGTGTGTAGAGATAATAGATAGGCCCTATTACGTCGTTGTGACACTTGGAAGATGAACTATGGAAACCTTTCAAAAATGCATTGCTAACCACTGTCAATTTTTCCCATCAGAGAGTCTCAAAATCGAATAATACATCGAAATACATCACCTCATGTGTGTAGAGATAATAGGTACGCCCAATGGCGTAGTTCTGACACTTGGAGGATGAGCTATGGAACCCTTTCAAAAATGCGTCGCTAACCGCTGTCAATTTTTTCCATCCGAGAGTCTCAAAACCGAATAATACATAAAGGAAAACATCACCCCATGTGTGTAGAGATTATAAGTAGGCCCAATGGTGTCGTTGTGATACCTGGAAGGATAAGTATGGAAACCTTTCAAAAATGCCTTGCTAACCACTGTAATTTTTTTCCATCCGAGAGTCTCAAAATCGAATAATACATGAAGGAAATCATCACCACCGGTGTGTAGAGATAATAGGAAGGCCCAATGGCATCACTGTGACACTTGGAAGATGAACTATGGGATCTTTTCAAAAATGCGTTGCTAACCACTGTCAATTTTTCCCATCAGAGAGTCTCAAAATCGAATAATGCATGAAGGAAAACATCACCCCATGTGCGTAGAGATTATAAGTAGGCCCAATGGTGTCGTTGTGATACCTGGAAGATTAAGTATGGAAACATTTCAAAAATGCCTGTAATTTTTTTCCATCCGAGAGTCTCAAAATCGAATAATACATGAAGGAAATCGTCACCACCGGTGTGTAGAGATAATAGGTAGGCCCAATGGCGACGTTGTGAAACTTGGAAGATGAACTATGGAAATCTTTCAAAAATGCATTGCTAACCGCTGTCAATTTTTTCCATCCGAGAGTCTCAAAACCGAAAAATACATGAAGGAAAGCACCACCACCGGTGTGTAGAGATAATAGGCAGGCCCCATTGCGTCGTTGTGACACATGGAAGATGTACTATGGAAATCTTTCAAAAATGCTTTGCTAACCGCTGTCAATTTTTTCCAACCAAGAGTCTCAAAACCGAAAAATACATGAAGGAAAGCACCACCACCGGTGTGTAGAGATAATAGGTAGGCCCCATTGCGTCGTTGTGACACTTGGAAGATGAACTATGGAAACCTTTCAAAAATGCATTGGTAACCACTGTTAATTTTTCCCATCAGAGAGTCTCAAAATCGAATAATGCATGAAGGAAAACATCACCCCATGTGCGTAGAGATTATAAGTAGGCCCAATGGTGTCGTTGTGATACCTGGAAGATTAAGTATGGAAACCTTTCAAAAATGCCTTGCTAACCACTGTAATTTTTTTCCATCCGAGAGTCTCAAAATCGAATAATACATGAAGGAAATCATCACCATCGGTGTGTAGAGATAATATTAAGGCCCAATAGCATCGTTGTGACACTTGGAAGATGAACTATGGGAACATTTCAAAAATGCGTTGCTAACGTTGCTAATAATGCATGAAAGAAAACATCACCCCATGTGTGTAGAGATTATAGGTAGGCAGAATGGTGTCGTTGTGATTCTTGGAAGATGAAGTATGGAAAAAATTCAAAAATGTCTTGCTAACCACTGTACATTTCTTCCATCCGAGAGTCTCAAAATCGAATAATGCATGAAGGAAAACATCACCCCATGTGTGTAGAGATAATAGTTAGGAGCAAAGGTGTCGTTGTGATACTTGGAAGATGAAGTATTTCAAGTATTTCAAAAATGCCTTGCTAACCACTGTACATTTTTTCCATCCGAGAGTCTCAAAATCGAATAATGCATGAAGGAAAACATCACCCCATGTGTGTAGAGATAATAGGTAGGCCCAATGGCGTCGTTGTGACACTTGGAAGATGAACTATGGAAACCTTTCAAAAATGCCTTGCTAACCACTGTAAGTTTTTTCCATCCGAGAGTCTCAAAATCGAATAATGCATGAAGGAAAACATCACCCCATGTGTGTAGAGATAATAGGAAGGCCCAATGGCATCATTGTGACACTTGGAAGATGAACTATGGAAACTTTTCAAAAATGCGTTGCTAACCGCTGTCAATTTTTTTTATCCTAGAGTCTCAAAATCGAAAACATGAAGGAAAGCACCACCCCATGTGTGTAGAGATAATAGATAGGCCCTATTACGTCGTTGTGACACTTGGAAGATGAACTATGGAAACCTTTCAAAAATGCATTGCTAACCACTGTCAATTTTTCCCATCAGAGAGTCTCAAAATCGAATAATACATCGAAATACATCACCTCATGTGTGTAGAGATAATAGGTACGCCCAATGGCGTAGTTCTGACACTTGGAAGATGAGCTATGGAACCCTTTCAAAAATGCGTTGCTAACCGCTGTCAATTTTTTCCATCCGAGAGTCTCAAAACCGAATAATACATAAAGGAAAACATCACCCCATGTGTGTAGAGATTATAAGTAGGCCCAATGGTGTCGTTGTGATACCTGGAAGGATAAGTATGGAAACCTTTCAAAAATGCCTTGCTAACCACTGTAATTTTTTTCCATCCGAGAGTCTCAAAATCGAATAATACATGAAGGAAATCATCACCACCGGTGTGTAGAGATAATAGGAAGGCCCAATGGCATCATTGTGACACTTGGAAGATGAACTATGGGATCTTTTCAAAAATGCGTTGCTAACCACTGTCAATTTTTCCCATCAGAGAGTCTCAAAATCGAATAATGCATGAAGGAAAACATCACCCCCATGTGCGTAGAGATTATAAGTAGGCCCAATGGTGTCGTTGTGATACCTGGAAGATTAAGTATGGAAACATTTCAAAAATGCCTGTAATTTTTTTCCATCCGAGAGTCTCAAAATCGAATAATACATGAAGGAAATCGTCACCACCGGTGTGTAGAGATAATAGGTAGGCCCAATGGCGACGTTGTGAAACTTGGAAGATGAACTATGGAAATCTTTCAAAAATGCATTGCTAACCGCTGTCAATTTTTTCCATCCGAGAGTCTCAAAACCGAAAAATACATGAAGGAAAGCACCACCACCGGTGTGTAGAGATAATAGGTAGGCCCCATTGCGTCGTTGTGACACTTGGAAGATGAACTATGGAAACCTTTCAAAAATGCATTGGTAACCACTGTCAATTTTTCCCATCAGAGAGTCTCAAAATCGAATAATGCATGAAGGAAAACATCACCCCATGTGCGTAGAGATTATAAGTAGGCCCAATGGTGTCGTTGTGATACCTGGAAGATTAAGTATGGAAACCTTTCAAAAATGCCTTGCTAACCACTGTAATTTTTTTCCATCCGAGAGTCTCAAAATCGAATAATACATGAAGGAAATCATCATCACCGGTGTGTAGAGATAATAGGAAGGCCCAATAGCATCGTTGTGACACTTGGAAGATGAACTATGGGAACATTTCAAAAATGCGTTGCTAACGTTGCTAATAATGCATGAAAGAAAACATCACCCCATGTGTGTAGAGATTATAGGTAGGCAGAATGGTGTCGTTGTGATTCTTGGAAGATGAAGTATGGAAAAAATTCAAAAATGTCTTGCTAACCACTGTACATTTCTTCCATCCGAGAGTCTCAAAATCGAATAATGCATGAAGGAAAACATCACCCCATGTGTGTAGAGATAATAGTTAGGAGCAAAGGTGTCGTTGTGATACTTGGAAGATGAAGTATTTCAAGTATTTCAAAAATGCCTTGCTAACCACTGTACATTTTTTCCATCCGAGAGTCTCAAAATCGAATAATGCATGAAGGAAAACATCACCCCATGTGTGTAGAGATAATAGGTAGGCCCAATGGCGTCGTTGTGACACTTGGAAGATGAACTATGGAAACCTTTCAAAAATGCCTTGCTAACCACTGTAAGTTTTTTCCATCCGAGAGTCTCAAAATCGAATAATGCATGAAGGAAAACATCACCCCATGTGTGTAGAGATAATAGGAAGGCCCAATGGCATCATTGTGACACTTGGAAGATGAACTATGGAAACTTTTCAAAAATGCGTTGCTAACCGCTGTCAATTTTTTTTATCCTAGAGTCTCAAAATCGAAAACATGAAGGAAAGCACCACCACCGGTGTGTAGAGATAATAGGTAGGCCCAATGGCGACGTTGTGACACTTGGAAGATGAACTATGGCAATCTTTCAAAAATGCTTTGCTAACCGCTGTCAATTTTTTCCAAACGAGAGTCTCAAAACCGAAAAATACATGAAGGAAAGCACCACCACCGGTTAAATGTGTTGCTAACCGCTGTCAATTTTTTCCATCCGAGAGTCTCGAAATCGAATAATGTATGAAGGAAATCATCACCACCGGTGTGTAGAGATAATAGGAAGGCCCAATAGCATCTCTGTGACACTTGTAAGATGAACTATGGAAACCTTTCAAAAATGCATTGCTAACCACTATCGATTTTTCCCATCAGAGAGTCTCAAAATCGAATAATACATCGAAATACATCACCTCATGTGTGTAGAGATAATAGGTACGCCCAATGGCGTAGTTCTGACACTTGGAGGATGAGCTATGGAACCCTTTCAAAAAGGCGTCGCTAACCGCTGTCAATTTTTTCCATCCGAGAGTCTCAAAACCGAATAATACATAAAGGAAAACATCACCCCATGTGTGTAAAGATTATAAGTAGGCCCAATGGTGTCGTTGTGATACCTGGAAGGATAAGTATGGAAACCTTTCAAAAATGCCTTGCTAACCACTGTAATTTTTTTCCATCCGAGAGTCTCAAAATCGAATAATACATGAAGGAAAGCACCACCCCATGTGTGTAGAGATAATAGATAGGCCCCATTACGTCGTTGTGACACTTGGAAGATGAACTATGGAAACCTTTCAAAAATGCATTGCTAACCACTGTCAATTTTTCCCATTATATCAAAATCGAATAATACATCGAAATACATCACCTCATGTGTGTAGAGATAATAGGTACGCCCAATGGCGTAGTTCTGACACTTGGAGGATGAGCTATGGAACCCTTTCAAAAATGCGTCGCTAACCGCGGTCAATTTTTTCCATCCGAGAGTCTCAAAACCGAATAATACATAAAGGAAAACATCACCCCATGTGTGTAGAGATTATAAGTAGGCCCAATGGTGTCGTTGTGATACCTGGAAGGATAAGTATGGAAACCTTTCAAAAATCCCTTGCTAACCACTGTAATTTTTTTCCATCCGAGAGTCTCAAAATCGAATAATACATGAAGGAAATCATCACCACCGGTGTGTAGAGATAAAAGGAAGGCCCAATGGCATCACTGTGACACTTGGAAGATGAACTATGGGATCTTTTCAAAAATGCGTTGCTAACCACTGTCAATTTTTCCCATCAGAGAGTCTCAAAATCGAATAATGGATGAAGGAAAACATCACCCCATGTGCGTAGAGATTATAAGTAGGCCCAATGGTGTCGTTGTGATACCTGGAAGATTAAGTATGGAAACATTTCAAAAATGCCTGTAATTTTTTTCCATCCGAGAGTCTCAAAATCGAATAATACATGAAGGAAATCGTCACCACCGGTGTGTAGAGATAATGGGTAGGCCCAATGGCGACGTTGTGAAACTTGGAAGATGAACTATGGAAATCTTTCAAAAATGCATTGCTAACCGCTGTCAATTTTTTCCATCCGAGAGTCTCAAAACCGAAAAATACATGAAGGAAAGCACCACCACCGGTGTGTAGAGATAATAGGCAGGCCCCATTGCGTCGTTGTGACACATGGAAGATGTACTATGGAAATCTTTCAAAAATGCTTTGCTAACCGCTGTCAATTTTTTCCAACCGAGAGTCTCAAAACCGAAAAATACATGAAGGAAAGCACCACCACCGGTGTGTAGAGATAATAGGTAGGCCCCATTGCGTCGTTGTGACACTTGGAAGATGAACTATGGAAACCTTTCAAAAATGCATTGGTAACCACTGTTAATTTTTCCCATTAGAGAGTCTCAAAATCGAATAATGCATGAAGGAAAACATCACCCCATGTGCGTAGAGATTATAAGTAGGCCCAATGGTGTCGTTGTGATACCTGGAAGATTAAGTATGGAAACCTTTCAAAAATGCCTTGCTAACCACTGTAATTTTTTTCCATCCGAGAGTCTCAAAATCGAATAATACATGAAGGAAATCATCACCATCGGTGTGTAGAGATAATATTAAGGCCCAATAGCATCGTTGTGACACTTGGAAGATGAACTATGGGAACATTTCAAAAATGCGTTGCTAACCGCTGTCAATTTTTTCCTTCCGAGAGTCTCAAAATCGAATAATACATGAAGGAAATCATCACCACCGGTGTGTAGAGATAATAGGTAGGCCCAATGGCATCGTTGTGACACTTGGAAGAAGAACTTTGGAAACCTTTCAAAAATGTATTGCTAACCACTGTAAGTTTATTCCATCCGAGAGTCTCAAAATCGAATAATGCATGAAAGAAAACATCACCCATGTGTGAAGAGAATATAGGTAGGCCCAATGGTGTCGTTGTGATACTTGGAAGATTAAGTATGGAAACCTTTCAAAAATGCTTGCTAACCACTGTAATTTTTTTCCATCCGAGAGTCTCAAAATCGAATAATACATGAAGGAAATCATCACCACCGGTGTGTAGAGATAAAAGGAAGGCCCAATGGCATCACTGTGACACTTGGAAGATGAACTATGGGATCTTTTCAAAAATGCGTTGCTAACCACTGTCAATTTTTTCCCATCAGAGAGTCTCAAAATCGAATAATGCATGAAGGAAAACATCACCCCATGTGCGTAGAGATTATAAGTAGGCCCAATGGTGTCGTTGTGATACCTGGAAGATTAAGTATGGAAACATTTCAAAAATGCCTGTAATTTTTTTCCATCCGAGAGTCTCAAAATCGAATAATACATGAAGGAAATCGTCACAACCGGTGTGTAGAGATAATAGGTAGGACCAATGGCGACGTTGTGAAACTTGGAAGATGAACTATGGAAATCTTTCAAAAATGCATTGCTAACCGCTGTCAATTTTTTCCAACCGAGAGTCTCAAAACCGAAAAATACATGAAGGAAAGCACCACCACCGGTGTGTAGAGATAATAGGCAGGCCCCATTGCGTCGTTGTGACACATGGAAGATGTACTATGGAAATCTTTCAAAAATGCTTTGCTAACCGCTGTCAATTTTTTCCAACCGAGAGTCTCAAAACCGAAAAATACATGAAGGAAAGCACCACCACCGGTGTGTAGAGATAATAGGTAGGCCCCATTGCGTCGTTGTGACACTTGGAAGATAAACTATGGAAACCTTTAAAAAATGCATTGGTAACCACTGTTAATTTTTCCCATCAGAGAGTCTCAAAATCGAATAATGCATGAAGGAAAACATCACCCCATGTGCGTAGAGATTATAAGTAGGCCCAATGGTGTCGTTGTGATATCTGGAAGATTAGGTATGGAAACCTTTCAAAAATGCCTTGCTAACCACTTTATTTTTTTTCCATCCGAGAGTCTCAAAATCGAACATTACATGAAGGAAAACATCACCACCGGTGTGTAGAGATAATAGGAAAGCCCAATAGCATCGCTGTGACACTTGGAGGATGAACTATGGAAACTTTTCAAAAATGTGTTGCTAACCGCTGTCAATTTTTTCCATCCGAGAGTCTCAAAATCGAATAATACATGAAGGAAATCATCACCACCGGTGTGTAGAGATAATAGGAAGGCCCAATAGCATCTCTGTGACACTTGGAAGATGAACTATGGAAACCTTTCAAAAATGCATTGCTAACCACTATCGATTTTTCCCATCAGAGAGTCTCAAAATCGAATAATACATCGAAATACATCACCTCATGTGTGTAGAGATAATAGGTACGCCCAATGGCGTAGTTCTGACACTTGGAAGATGAGCTATGGAACCCTTTCAAAAATGCGTCGCTAACCGCTGTCAATTTTTTCCATCCGAGAGTCTCAAAACCGAATAATACATAAAGGAAAACATCACCCCATGTGTGTAGAGATTATAAGTAGGCCCAATGGTGTAGTTGTGATACCTGGAAGATTAAGTATGGAAACCTTTCAAAAATGCCTTGCTAACCACTGTAATTTTTTTCCATCCGAGAGTCTCAAAATCGAATAATACATGAAGGAAATCATCACCATCCGTGTGTAGAGATAATACTAAGGCCCAATAGCATCGTTGTGACACTTGGAAGATGAACTATGGAAACTTTTAAAAAATGCGTTGCTAACCGCTGTCAATTTTTTCCATCCGAGAGTCTCAAAATCGAATAATACATGAAGGAAAGCACCACCACCGGTGTGTAGAGATAAAAGGTAGGCCCAATGGCGACGTTGTGACACTTGGAAGATGAACTATGGAAATCTTTCGAAAATGCATTGCTAACCGCTGTCAATTTTTTGCAACCGAGAGTCTCAAAACCGAAAAATACATGAAGGAAAGCACCAGCACCGGTGTGTACAGATAATAGGCAGGCCCCACTGCGTCGTTGTGACACTTGGAAGATGAACTATGGAAACCTTTCAAAAATGCATTGCTAACCGCTGTCAATTTTTTCCAACCGAGAGTCTCAAAACCGAAAAATACATGAAGGAAAGCACCACCACCGGTGTGTAGAGATAATAGGTAGGCCCAATGGCGACGTTGTGACACTTGGAAGATGAACTATGGAAATCTTTCAAAAATGCATTGCTAACCGCTGTCAATTTTTTCCAACCGAGAGTCTCAAAACCGAAAAATACATGAAGGAAAGCACCACCACCGGTGTGTAGAGATAATAGGTAGGCCCCATTGCGTCGTTGTGACACTTGGAAGATAAACTATGGAAACCTTTAAAAAATGCATTGGTAACCACTGTTAATTTTTCCCATCAGAGAGTCTCAAAATCGAATAATGCATGAAGGAAAACATCACCCCATGTGCGTAGAGATTATAAGTAGGCCCAATGGTGTCGTTGTGATATCTGGAAGATTAGGTATGGAAACCTTTCAAAAATGCCTTGCTAACCACTTTATTTTTTTTCCATCCGAGAGTCTCAAAATCGAATAATGCATGAAGGAAAACATCACCACCGGTGTGTAGAGATAATAGGAAAGCCCAATAGCATCGCTGTGACACTTGGAGGATGAACTATGGAAACTTTTCAAAAATGTGTTGCTAACCGCTGTCAATTTTTTCCATCCGAGAGTCTCAAAATCGAATAATACATGAAGGAAATCATCACCACCGGTGTGTAGAGATAATAGGAAGGCCCAATAGCATCTCTGTGACACTTGGAAGATGAACTATGGAAACCTTTCAAAAATGCATTGCTAACCACTATCGATTTTTCCCATCAGAGAGTCTCAAAATCGAATAATACATCGAAATACATCACCTCATGTGTGTAGAGATAATAGGTACGCCCAATGGCGTAGTTCTGACACTTGGAAGATGAACTATGGAACCCTTTCAAAAATGCGTTGCTAACCGCTGTCAATTTTTTCCATCCGAGAGTCTCAAAACCGAATAATACATAAAGGAAAACATCACCCCATGTGTGTAGAGATTATAAGTAGGCCCAATGGTGTAGTTGTGATACCTGGAAGATTAAGTATGGAAACCTTTCAAAAATGCCTTGCTAACCACTGTAATTTTTTTCCATCCGAGAGTCTCAAAATCGAATAATACATGAAGGAAATCATCACCATCCGTGTGTAGAGATAATACTAAGGCCCAATAGCATCGTTGTGACACTTGGAAGATGAACTATGGAAACTTTTAAAAAATGCGTTGCTAACCGCTGTCAATTTTTTCCATCCGAGAGTCTCAAAATCGAATGAAACATGAAGGAAAGCACCACCACCGGTGTGTAGAGATAAAAGGTAGGCCCAATGGCGACGTTGTGACACTTGGAAGATGAACTATGGAAATCTTTCGAAAATGCATTGCTAACCGCTGTCAATTTTTTGCAACCGAGAGTCTCAAAACCGAAAAATACATGAAGGAAAGCACCAGCACCGGTGTGTACAGATAATAGGCAGGCCCCACTGCGTCGTTGTGACACTTGGAAGATGAACTATGGAAACCTTTCAAAAATGCATTGCTAACCGCTGTCAATTTTTTCCAACCGAGAGTCTCAAAACCGAAAAATACATGAAGGAAAGCACCACCACCGGTGTGTAGAGATAATAGGTAGGCCCAATGGCGACGTTGTGACACTTGGAAGATGAACTATGGAAATCTTTCAAAAATGCTTTGCTAACCGCTGTCAATTTTTTCCAACCGAGAGTCTCAAAGCCGAAAAATACATGAAG
The DNA here is from genome assembly GCA_916610145.1 of Eristalis arbustorum. Taxonomy (NCBI): domain Eukaryota; kingdom Metazoa; phylum Arthropoda; class Insecta; order Diptera; family Syrphidae; genus Eristalis; species Eristalis arbustorum. Next base: position 71,254,614 of record OU744316.1, read on the forward strand.
GAAAGCACCACCACCGGTGTGTAGAGATAATAGGTAGGCCCCATTGCGTCGTTGTGACACTTGGAAGATGAACTATGGAAACCTTTCAAAAATGCATTGGTAACCACTGTTAATTTTTCCCATTAGAGAGTCTCAAAATCGAATAATGCATGAAGGAAAACATCACCCCATGTGCGTAGAGATTATAAGTAGGCCCAATGGTGTCGTTGTGATACCTGGAAGATTAAGTATGGAAACCTTTCAAAAATGCCTTGCTAACAACTGTATTTTTTTTCCATCCGAGAGTCTCAAAATCGAATAATACATGAAGGAAATCATCACCATCGGTGTGTAGAGATAATATTAAGGCCCAATAGCATCGTTGTGACACTTGGAAGATGAACTATGGGAACATTTCAAAAATGCGTTGCTAACCGCTGTCAATTTTTTCCTTCCGAGAGTCTCAAAATCGAATAATAAATGAAGGAAATCATCACCACCGTTGTGACACTTGCAAGATGAACTTTGGAAACCTTTCAAAAATGTATTGCTAACCACTGTAAGTTTATTCCATCCGAGAGTCTCAAAATCGAATAATGCATGAAAGAAAACATCACCCATGTGTGAAGAGAATATAGGTAGGCCCAATGGTGTCGTTGTGATACTTGGAAGATGAAGTATGGAAACCTTTCAAAAATGCCTTGCTAACCACTGTACATTTTTTTCATCCGAGAGTCTCAAAATCGATTAATGCAGGAAGGAAAACATCACCCCATGTGTGTAGAGATTATAGGTAGGCCCCATTGCGTCGTTGTGACACTTGGAAGATGAAATATGGAAACCTTTCAAAAATGCATTGGTAACCGCTGTCAATTTTTCCAATCAGAGAGTCGCAAAATCGAATAATGCATGAAGGAAAACATCACCCCATGTGCGTAGAGATTATAAGTAGGCCCAATGGTGTCGTTGTGATACCTGGAAGATTAAGTATGGAAACATTTCAAAAATGCCTTGCTAACCACTGTAAATTTTTTCCATCCGAGAGTCTCAAAATCGAATTATGCATGAAGGAAAACATCACCCCATGTGTGTAGAAATTATAGGTACGCATAATGGTGTCGTAGTGATACTTAGAAGATTAAGTATGGAAACCTTTCAAAAATGCTTGCTAACCACTGTAATTTTTTTCCATCCGAGAGTCTCAAAATCGAATAATACATGAAGGAAATCATCAACCCCGGTGTGTAGAGATAAAAGGAAGGCCCAATGGCATCACTGTGACACTTGGAAGATGAACTATGGGATCTTTTCAAAAATGCGTTGCTAACCACTGTCAATTTTTCCCATCAGAGAGTCTCAAAATCGAATAATGCATGAAGGAAAACATCACCCCATGTGCGTAGAGATTATAAGTAGGCCCAATGGTGTCGTTGTGATACCTATGGAAACCTTTAAAAAATGCATTGGTAACCACTGTTAATTTTTCCCATCAGAGAGTCTCAAAATCGAATAATGCATGAAGGAAAACATCACCCCATGTGCGTAGAGATTATAAGTAGGCCCAATGGTGTCGTTGTGATACCTGGAAGATTAGGTATGGAAGCCTTTCAAAAATGCCTTGCTAACCACTGTAATTTTTTTCCATCCGAGAGTCTCAAAATCGAATAATGCATGAAAGAAAACATCACCACCGGTGTGTAGAGATAATACTAAGGCCCAATAGCATCGTTGTGACACTTGGAAGATGAACTATGGAAACTTTTAAAAAATGCGTTGCTAACCGCTGTCAATTTTTTCCATCCGAGAGTCTCAAAACCGAATAATACATAAAGGAAAACATCACCCCATGTGTGTAGAGATTATAAGTAGGCCCAATGGTGTCGTTGTGATACCTGGAAGATTAAGTATGGAAAATTTTCAAAAATGCCTTGCTAACCACTGTAATTTTTTTCCATCCGAGAGTCTCAAAATCGAATAATACATGAAGGAAATCATCACCATCGGTGTGTAGAGATAATATTAAGGCCCAATAGCATCGTTGTGACACTTGGAAGATGAACTATGGGAACATTTCAAAAATGCGTTGCTAACCGCTGTCAATTTTTTCCTTCCGAGAGTCTCAAAATCGAATAATACATGAAGGAAATCATCACCACCGGTGTGTAGAGATAATAGGTAGGCCCAATGGCATCGTTGTGACACTTGGAAGATGAACTTTGGAAACCTTTCAAAAATGTATTGCTAACCACTGTAAGTTTATTCCATCCGAGAGTCTCAAAATCGAATAATGCATGAAAGAAAACATCACCCATGTGTGTAGAAATTATAGGTACGCCCAATGGTGTCGTAGTGATACTTGGAAGATTAAGTATGGAAACCTTTCAAAAATGCTTGCTAACCACTGTAATTTTTTTCCATCCGAGAGTCTCAAAATCGAATAATACATGAAGGAAATCATCAACCCCGGTGTGTAGAGATAAAAGGAAGGCCCAATGGCATCACTGTGACACTTGGAAGATGAACTATGGGATCTTTTCAAAAATGCGTTGCTAACCACTGTCAATTTTTCCCATCAGAGAGTCTCAAAATCGAATAATGCATGAAGGAAAACATCACCCCATGTGCGTAGAGATTATAAGTAGGCCCAATGGTGTCGTTGTGATACCTATGGAAACCTTTAAAAAATGCATTGGTAACCACTGTTAATTTTTCCCATCAGAGAGTCTCAAAATCGAATAATGCATGAAGGAAAACATCACCCCATGTGCGTAGAGATTATAAGTAGGCCCAATGGTGTCGTTGTGATACCTGGAAGATTAAGTATGGAAGCCTTTCAAAAATGCCTTGCTAACCACTGTAATTTTTTTCCATCCGAGAGTCTCAAAATCGAATAATGCATGAAAGAAAACATCACCACCGGTGTGTAGAGATAATACTAAGGCCCAATAGCATCGTTGTGACACTTGGAAGATGAACTATGGAAACTTTTTAAAATGCGTTGCTAACCGCTGTCAATTTTTTCCATCCGAGAGTCTCAAAACCGAATAATACATAAAGGAAAACATCACCCCATGTGTGTAGAGATTATAAGTAGGCCCAATGGTGTCGTTGTGATACCTGGAAGATTAAGTATGGAAAATTTTCAAAAACGCCTTGCTAACCACTGTAATTTTTTTCCATCCGAGAGTCTCAAAATCGAATAATACATGAAGGAAATCATCACCATCGGTGTGTAGAGATAATATTAAGGCCCAATAGCATCGTTGTGACACTTGGAAGATGAACTATGGGAACATTTCAAAAATGCGTTGCTAACCGCTGTCAATTTTTTCCTTCCGAGAGTCTCAAAATCGAATAATACATGAAGGAAATCATCACCACCGGTGTGTAGAGATAATAGGTAGGCCCAATGGCATCGTTGTGACACTTGGAAGATGAACTTTGGAAACCTTTCAAAAATGTATTGCTAACCACTGTAAGTTTATTCCATCCGAGAGTCTCAAAATCGAATAATGCATGAAAGAAAACATCACCCATGTGTGAAGAGAATATAGGTAGGCCCAATGGTGTCGTTGTGATACTTGGAAGATGAAGTATGGAAACCTTTCAAAAATGCCTTGCTAACCACTGTACATTTTTTTTCATCCAAGAGTCTCAAAATCGAATAATGCATGAAGGAAAACATCACCCCATGTGTGTAGAGATTATAGGTAGGCCCCATTGCGTCGTTGTGACACTTGGAAGATGAACTATGGAAACCTTTCAAAAATGCATTGGTAACCGCTGTCAATTTTTCCAATCAGAGAGTCGCAAAATCGAATAATGCATGAAGGAAAACATCACCCCATGTGCGTAGAGATTATAAGTAGGCCCAATGGTGTCGTTGTGATACCTGGAAGATTAAGTATGGAAACATTTCAAAAATGCCTTGCTAACCACTGTAAATTTTTTCCATCCGAGAGTCTCAAAATCGAATTATGCATGAAGGAAAACATCACCCCATGTGTGTAGAAATTATAGGTACGCCCAATGGTGTCGTTGTGATACTTGGAAGATTAAGTATGGAAACCTTTCAAAAATGCCGTCCGAGAGTCTCAAAATCGAATAATACATGAAGGAAATCGTCACCACCGGTGTGTAGAGATAACAGGAAGGCCCAATGGCATCACTGTGACACTTGGAAGATGAACTATGGGATCTTTTCAAAAATGCGTTGCTAACCACTGTCAATTTTTCCCATCAGAGAGTCTCAAAATCGAATAATGCATGAAGGAAAACATCACCCCATGTGCGTAGAGATTATAAGTAGGCCCAATGGTGTCGTTGTGATACCTGGAAGATTAAGTATGGAAACATTTCAAAAATGCCTGTAATTTTTTTCCATCCGAGAGTCTCAAAATCGAATAATACATGAAGGAAATCGTCACCACCGGTGTGTAGAGATAATAGGTAGGCCCAATGGCGACGTTGTGAAACTTGGAAGATGAACTATGGAAATCTTTCAAAAATGCATTGCTAACCGCTGTCAATTTTTTCCAACCGAGAGTCTTAAAACCGAAAAATACATGAAGGAAAGCACCACCACCGGTGTGTAGAGATAATAAGCAGGCCCCATTGCGTCGTTGTGACACATGGAAGATGTACTATGGAAATCTTTTAAAAATGCTTTGCTAACCGCTGTCAATTTTTTCCAACCGAGAGTCTCAAAACCGAAAAATACATGAAGGAAAGCACCACCACCGGTGTGTAGAGATAATAGGTAGGCCCCATTGCGTCGTTGTGACACTTGGAAGATAAACTATGGAAACCTTTAAAAAATGCATTGGTAACCACTGTTAATTTTTCCCATCAGAGAGTCTCAAAATCGAATATTGCATGAAGGAAAACATCACCCCATGTGCGTAGAGATTATAAGTAGGCCCAATGGTGTCGTTGTGATACCTGGAAGATTAGGTATGGAAGCCTTTCAAAAATGCCTTGCTAACCACTGTAATTTTTTTCCATCCGAGAGTCTCAAAATCGAATAATGCATGAAGGAAAACATCACCACCGGTGTGTAGAGATAATACTAAGGCCCAATAGCATCGTTGTGACACTTGGAAGATGAACTATGGAAACTTTTAAAAAATGCGTTGCTAACCGCTGTCAATTTTTTCCATCCGAGAGTCTCAAAACCGAATAATACATAAAGGAAAACATCACCCCATGTGTGTAGAGATTATAAGTAGGCCCAATGGTGTCGTTGTGATACCTGGAAGATTAAGTATGGAAACCTTTCAAAAATGCCTTGCTAACCACTGTAAATTTTTTCCATCCGAGAGTCTCAAAATCGAATAATACATGAAGGAAATCATCACCATCGGTGTGTAGAGATAATATTAAGGCCCAATAGCATCGTTGTGACACTTGGAAGATGAACTATGGGAACATTTCAAAAATGCGTTGCTAACCGCTGTCAATTTTTTCCTTCCGAGAGTCTCAAAATCGAATAATACATGATGGAAATCATCACCACCGGTGTGTAGAGATAATAGGTAGGCCCAATGGCATCGTTGTGACACTTGGAAGATGAACTTTGGAAACCTTTCAAAAATGTATTGCTAACCACTGTAAGTTTATTCCATCCGAGAGTCTCAAAATCAAATAATGCATGAAAGAAAACATCACCCATGTGTGAAGAGAATATAGGTAGGCCCAATGGTGTCGTTGTGATACTTGGAAGATGAAGTATGGAAACCTTTCAAAAATGCCTTGCTAACCACTGTACATTTTTTTCATCCGAGAGTCTCAAAATCGAATAATGCATGAAGGAAAACATCACCCCATGTGTGTAGAGATTATAGGTAGGCCCCATTGCGTCGTTGTGACACTTGGAAGATAAACTATGGAAACCTTTCAAAAATGCATTGGTAACCACTGTTAATTTTTCCCATCAGAGAGTCTCAAAATCGAATAATGCATGAAGGAAAACATCACCCCATGTGCGTAGAGATTATAAGTAGGCCCAATGGTGTCGTTGTGATACCTGGAAGATTAAGTATGGAAACATTTCAAAAATGCCTGTAATTTTTTTCCATCCGAGAGTCTCAAAATCGAATAATACATGAAGGAAATCGTCACCACCGGTGTGTAGAGATAATAGGTAGGCCCAATGGCGACGTTGTGAAACTTGGAAGATGAACTATGGAAATCTTTCAAAAATGCATTGCTAACCGCTGTCAATTTTTTCCAACCGATAGTCTCAAAACCGAAAAATACATGAAGGAAAGCACCACCACCGGTGTGTAGAGATAATAGGCAGGCCCCATTGCGTCGTTGTGACACATGGAAGATGTACTATGGAAATCTTTCAAAAATGCTTTGCTAACCGCTGTCAATTTTTTCCAACCGAGAGTCTCAAAACCGAAAAATACATGAAGGAAAGCACCACCACCGGTGTGTAGAGATAATAGGTAGGCCCCATTGCGTCGTTGTGACACTTGGAAGATAAACTATGGAAACTTTTAAAAAATGCATTGGTAACCACTGTTAATTTTTCCCATCAGAGAGTCTCAAAATCGAATAATGCATGAAGGAAAACATCACCCCATGTGCGTAGAGATTATAAGTAGGCCCAATGGTGTCGTTGTGATACCTGGAAGATTAGGTATGGAAGCCTTTCAAAAATGCCTTGCTAACCACTGTAATTTTTTTCCATCCGAGAGTCTCAAAATCGAATAATGCATGAAGGAAAACATCACCACCGGTGTGTAGAGATAATAGGAAAGCCCAATAGCATCGCTGTGACACTTGGAGGATGAACTATGGAAACTTTTAAAAATGTGTTGCTAACCGCTGTCAATTTTTTCCATCGAGAGTCTCGAAATCGAATAATACATGAAGGAAATCATCACCACCGGTATGTAGAGATAATAGGAAGGCCCAATAGCATCTCTGTGACACTTGGAAGATTAAGTATGGAAACCTTTCAAAAATGCATTGCTAACCACTATCGATTTTTCCCATCAGAGAGTCTCAAAATCGAATAATACATCGAAATACATCACCTCATGTGTGTAGAGATAATAGGTACGCCCAATGGCGTAGTTCTGACACTTGGAAGATGAGCTATGGAACCCTTTCAAAAATGCGTCGCTAACCGCTGTCAATTTTTTCCATCCGAGAGTCTCAAAACCGCATAATACATAAAGGAAAACATCACCCCATGTGTGTAGAGATTATAAGTAGGCCCAATGGTGTCGTTGTGATACCTGGAAGATTAAGTATGGAAACCTTTCAAAAATGCCTTGCTAACCACTGTAATTTTTTTCCATCCGAGAGTCTCAAAATCGAATAATACATGAAGGAAATCATCACCATCCGTGTGTAGAGATAATACTAAGGCCCAATACCATCGTTGTGACACTTGGAAGATGAACTATGGAAACTTTTAAAAAATGCGTTGCTAACCGCTGTCAATTTTTTCCATCCGAGAGTCTCAAAATCGAATGAAACATGAAGGAAAGCACCACCACCGGTGTGTAGAGATAAAAGGTAGGCCCAATGGCGACGTTGTGACACTTGGAAGATGAACTATGGAAATCTTTCGAAAATGCATTGCTAACCGCTGTCAATTTTTTGCAACCGAGAGTCTCAAAACCGAAAAATACATGAAGGAAAGCACCAGCACCGGTGTGTACAGATAATAGGCAGGCCCCATTGCGTCGTTGTGACACTTGGAAAATGAACTATGGAAATCTTTCAAAAATGCTTTGCTAACCGCTGTCAATTTTTTCCAACCGAGAGTCCCAAAGCCGAAAAATACATGAAGGAAAGCACCACCACCGGTGTGTAGAGATAAAAGGTAGGCCCAATGGCGACGTTGTGACACTTGGAAGATGAACTATGGAAATCTTTCAAAAATGCTTTGCTAACCGCTGTCAATTTTTTCCAACCGAGAGTCCCAAAGCCGAAAAATACATGAAGGAAAGCACCACCACCGGTGTGTAGAGATAATAGGTAATCCCCATTGCGTCGTTGTGACACTTGGAAGATGAACTATGGAAACCTTTCAAAAATGCATTGGTAACCACTGTTAATTTTTCCCATTAGAGAGTCTCAAAATCGAATAATGCATGAAGGAAAACATCACCCCATGTGTGTAGAGATTATAAGTAGGCCCAATGGTGTCGTTGTGATACCTGGAAGATTAAGTATGGAAACCTTTCAAAAATGCCTTGCTAACCACTGTAATTTTTTTCCATCCGAGAGTCTCAAAATCGAATAATACATGAAGGAAATCATCACCATCCGTGTGTAGAGATAATACTAAGGCCCAATACCATCGTTGTGACACTTGGAAGATGAACTATGGAAACTTTTAAAAAATGCGTTGCTAACCGCTGTCAATTTTTTCCATCCGAGAGTCTCAAAATCGAATGAAACATGAAGGAAAGCACCACCACCGGTGTGTAGAGATAAAAGGTAGGCCCAATGGCGACGTTGTGACACTTGGAAGATGAACTATGGAAATCTTTCGAAAATGCATTGCTAACCGCTGTCAATTTTTTGCAACCGAGAGTCTCAAAACCGAAAAATACATGAAGGAAAGCACCAGCACCGGTGTGTACAGATAATAGGCAGGCCCCATTGCGTCGTTGTGACACTTGGAAGATGAACTATGGAAACCTTGCAAAAATGCATTGCTAACCGCTGTCAATTTTTTCCAACCGAGAGTCTCAAAACCGAAAAATACATGAAGGAAAGCACCACCACCGGTGTGTAGAGATAAAAGGTAGGCCCAATGGCGACGTTGTGACACTTGGAAGATGAACTATGGAAATCTTTCAAAAATGCTTTGCTAACCGCTGTCAATTTTTTCCAACCGAGAGTCCCAAAGCCGAAAAATACATGAAGGAAAGCACCACCACCGGTGTGTAGAGATAATAGGTAATCCCCATTGCGTCGTTGTGACACTTGGAAGATGAACTATGGAAACCTTTCAAAAATGCATTGGTAACCACTGTTAATTTTTCCCATTAGAGAGTCTCAAAATCGAATAATGCATGAAGGAAAACATCACCCCATGTGCGTAGAGATTATAAGTAGGCCCAATGGTGTCGTTGTGATACCTCGAAGATTAAGTATGGAAACCTTTCAAAAATGCCTTGCTAACCACTGTAATTTTTTTCCATCCGAGAGTCTCAAAATCGAATAATACATGAAGGAAATCATCACCATCGGTGTGTAGAGATAATATTAAGGCCCAATAGCATCGTTGTGACACTTGGAAGATGAACTATGGGAACATTTCAAAAATGCGTTGCTAACCGCTGTCAATTTTTTCCTTCCGAGAGTCTCAAAATCGAATAATACATGAAGGAAATCATCACCACCGGTGTGTAGAGATAAAAGGAAGGCCCAATGGCATCACTGTGACACTTGGAAGATGAACTTTGGAAACCTTTCAAAAATGTATTGCTAACCACTGTAAGTTTATTCCATCCGAGAGTCTCAAAATCGAATAATGCATGAAAGAAAACATCACCCATGTGTGAAGAGAATATAGGTAGGCCCAATGGTGTCGTTGTGATACTTGGAAGATGAAGTATGGAAACCTTTCAAAAATGCCTTGCTAAGCACTGTAATTTTTTTCCATCCGAGAGTCTCAAAATCGAATAATACATGAAGGAAATCATCACCATCGGTGTGTAGAGATAATATTAAGGCCCAATGGCATCGTTGTGACACTTGGAAGATGAACTTTGGAAACCTTTCAAAAATGTATTGCTAACCACTGTAAGTTTATTCCATCCGAGAGTCTCAAAATCGAATAATGCATAAAAGAAAACATCACCCATGTGTGAAGAGAATATAGGAAGGCCCAATGGTGTCGTTGTGATACTTGGAAGATGAAGTATGGAAACCTTTCAAAAATGCCTTGCTAACCACTGTACATTTTTTTCATCCGAGAGTCTCAAAATCGAATAATGCATGAAGGAAAACATCACCCCATGTGTGTAGAGGTTATAAGTAGGCCCCATTGCGTCGTTGTGACACTTGGAAGATGAACTATGGAAACCTTTCAAAAATGCATTGGTAACCGCTGTCAATTTTTCCAATCAGAGAGTCGCAAAATCGAATAATGCATGAAGGAAAACATCACCCCATGTGCGTAGAGATTATAAGTAGGCCCAATGGTGTCGTTGTGATACCTGGAAGATTAAGTATGGAAACATTTCAAAAATGCCTTGCTAACCACTGTAAATTTTTTCCATCCGAGAGTCTCAAAATCGAATTATGCACGAAGGAAAACATCACCCCATGTGTGTAGAAATTATAGGTACGCCCAATGGTGTCGTTGTGATACTTGGAAGATTAAGTATGGAAACCTTTCAAAAATGCTTGCTAACCACTGTAATTTTTTTCCATCCGAGAGTCTCAAAATCGAATAATACATGAAGGAAATCATCACCACCGGTGTGTAGAGATAAAAGGAAGGCCCAATGGCATCACTGTGACACTTGGAAGGTGAACTATGGGATCTTTTCAAAAATGCGTTGCTAACCACTGTCAATTTTTCCCATCAGAGAGTCTCAAAATCGAATAATGCATGAATTAAAACATCACCCCATGTGCATAGAGATTATAAGTAGGCCCAATGGTGTCGTTGTGATACCTGGAAGATTAAGTATGGAAACATTTCAAAAATGCCTTGCTAACCACTGTAAATTTTTTCCATCCGAGAGTCTCAATATCGAATTATGCATGAAGGAAAACATCACCCCATGTGTGTAGAAATTATAGGTACGCCCAATGGTGTCGTTGTGATACTTGGAAGATTAAGTATGGAAACCTTTCAAAAATGCTTGATAACCACTGTAATTTTTTTCCATCCGAGAGTCTCAAAATCCAATAATACATGAAGGAAATCGTCACCACCGGTGTGTAGAGATAATAGGTAGGCCCAATGGCGACGTTGTGAAACTTGGAAGATGAACTATGGAAATCTTTCAAAAATGCATTGCTAACCGCTGTCAATTTTTTCCAACCGAGAGTCTCAAAACCGAAAAATACATGAAGGAAAGCACCACCACCGGTGTGTAGAGATAATAGGCAGGCCCCATTGCGTCGTTGTGACACATGGAAGATGTACTATGGAAATCTTTCAAAAATGCTTTGCTAACCGCTGTCAATTTTTTCCAACCGAGAGTCTCAAAACCGAAAAATACATGACGGAAAGCACCACCACCGGTGTGTAGAGATAATAGGTAGGCCCCATTGCGTCGTTGTGACACTTGGAAGATGAACTATGGAAACCTTTCAAAAATGCATTGCTACCCACTATCGATTTTTCCCATCAGAGAGTCTCAAAATCGAATAATACATCGAAATACATCACCTCATGTGTGTAGAGATAATAGGTACGCCCAATGGCGTAGTTCTGACACTTGGAAGATGAGCTATGGAACCCTTTCAAAAATGCGTCGCTAACCGCTGTCAATTTTTTCCATCCGAGAGTCTCAAAACCGAATAATACATAAAGGAAAACATCACCCCATGTGTGTAGAGATTATAAGTAGGCCCAATGGTGTCGTTGTGATACCTGGAAGATTAAGTATGGAAACCTTTCAAAAATGCCTTGCTAACCACTGTAATTTTTTTCCATCCGAGAGTCTCAAAATCGAATAATACATGAAGGAAATCATCACCATCCGTGTGTAGAGATAATACTAAGGCCCAATAGCATCGTTGTGACACTTGGAAGATGAACTATGGAAACTTTTAAAAAATGCGTTGCTAACCGCTGTCAATTTTTTCCAACCGAGAGTCTCAAAATCGAATGAAACATGAAGGAAAGCACCACCACCGGTGTGTAGAGATAAAAGGTAGGCCCAATGGCGACGTTGTGACACTTGGAAGATGAACTATGGAAATCTTTCGAAAATGCATTGCTAACCGCTGTCAATTTTTTGAGACCGAGAGTCTCAAAACCGAAAAATACGTGAAGGAAAGCACCAGCACCGGTGTGTACAGATAATAGGCAGGCTAAAAAGGCCTTTGCTGTGGCAAGGAGGTTGTTTTACAGCAGCCAACTTGATACCAGGGTGAAGGTAATCTGCTACATGGCTCTCATCCGGCCAATTATGGCATACGGTTGTCCATTGTGGTTCAAGTGAGTCCTTCCCAGATGGAAAAGATAAGGTTGTTCGAGAGACAGTGTCTGTGGACTTGTCTACGTTTGTATCGTACTTCCGAATCTGAGTACAAGAAGTACTATCCCAATGAGGTCTTGTACAACGAGGCAAACCTCAACAGGATAGATAATTTTATTATTAAGCTGATCAAAAGGCATATTGCACGAGCTATGACTTCTTCCAACAGTCTGATCTTTGGGGCTTACTACCCCAACGTTATGTATCATGAGAGAGTGCGCCTTTCCGGCTTTATTCCTCCCGAGGCGTTCCTCTATCTCGACACAATTGGCCTAATACAGGATCCACACGGATGTCCTGTAATCTTCCACGTCGTCCGCCGAACAGTGGACAGGCGACTTCAATACGAACGGGATGTCGCTCGCAGTCGCGAGGATCTCCTCCGGTTCAGTAGAGCGATCTCTGCTCGAGACAGGAGAGAGTCTGCCAAAGAACGGCAATTTTATTGGTGGTTACACCAAAACCAGTCTCCGCCGCGGGTAGCTTCTCATATTGACGCGCGAGTTGACCATAGTGGCCAACTTACATAGGTTATAAGTTAGAGCGTAAGAAAAAAGAAAAAAAATATACGCCCTGGTGCACGAGTCCGTGTGTCACGGACATAGTTAAGATAGTACCTTAAGTTTTTAATGTTAGGTTAAGTTAGTTTAAGATAGAAAAAAAAAAAGAACAAAAAAGCCAAGTTTTTTAACAGTTTTCTTGGCATAAGATATTAGTTATTAATAGAATCCAAAAGACGAAAAAAAAAAAAAAATGCTCAAGCCGAAAGGCATTACTAAATTTTGTTTTTATTAGCTTAGAGTACCCGTATAGGGTCAGTAGGTTAGATGTAAGAACGTTTGTCAAGTTAGTTAAGCTAGTTTTAAGCATTTTTGTCTAGCATGTAAGTAAATGAATTGAAAAATAAAATAAAAATGAATAAAAAAAAAAAAAAAAATAAAATTATAGGCAGGCCCCATTGCGTCGTTGTGACACTTGGAAGATGAACTATGGAAACCTTTCAAATATGCATTGCTAACCGCTGTCAATTTGTTCCAACCGAGAGTCTCAAAACCGAAAAATACATGAAGGAAAGCACCACCACCGGTGTGTAGAGATAATAGGTAGGCCCAATGGCGACGTTGTGACACTTGGAAGATGAACTATGGAAATCTTTCAAAAATGCTTTGCTAACCGCTGTCAATTTTTTCCAACCGAGAGTCTCAAAGCCGAAAAATACATGAAGGAAAGCACCACCACCGGTGTGTAGAGATAATAGGTAGGCCCCATTGCGTCGTTGTGACACTTGGAAGATGAACTATGGAAACCTTTCAAAAATGCATTGGTAACCACTGTTAATTTTTCCCATTAGAGAGTCTCAAAATCGAATAATGCATGAAGGAAAACATCACCCCATGTGCGTAGAGATTATAAGTAGGCCCAATGGTGTCGTTGTGATACCTAGAAGATTAAGTATGGAAACCTTTCAAAAATGCCTTGCTAACCACTGTAATTTTTTTCCATCCGAGAGTCTCAAAATCGAATAATACATGAAGGAAATCATCACCATCGGTGTGTAGAGATAATATTAAAGCCCAATAGCATCGTTGTGACACTTGGAAGATGAACTATGGGAACATTTCAAAAATGCGTTGCTAACCGCTGTCAATTTTTTCTTTCCGAGAGTCTCAAAATCGAATAATACATGAAGGAAATCATCACCACCGGTGTGTAGAGATAATGGGTAGGCCCAATGGCATCGTTGTGGCACTTGGAAGATGAACTTTGGAAACCTTTCAAAAATGTATTGCTAACCACTGTAAGTTTATTCCATCCGAGAGTCTCAAAATCGAATAATGCATGAAAGAAAACATCACCCATGTGTGAAGAGAATATAGGTAGGCCCAATGGTGTCGTTGTGATACTTGGAAGATGAACTATGGGAACATTTCAAAAATGCGTTGCTAACCGCTGTCAATTTTTTCTTTCCGAGAGTCTCAAAATCGAATAATACATGAAGGAAATCATCACCACCGGTGTGTAGAGATAATGGGTAGGCCCAATGGCATCGTTGTGACACTTGGAAGATGAACTTTGGAAACCTTTCAAAAATGTATTGCTAACCACTGTAAGTTTATTCCATCCGAGAGTCTCAAAATCGAATAATGCATGAAGGAAAACATCACCCCATGTGTGTAGAGATTATAGGTAGGCCCCATTGCGTCGTTGTGACACTTGGAAGATGAACTATGGAAACCTTTCAAAAATGCATTGGTAACCGCTGTCAATTTTTCCAATCAGAGAGTCGCAAAATCGAATAATGCATGAAGAAAAACATCACCCCATGTGCGTAGAGATTATAAGTAGGCCCAATGGTGTCGTTGTGATACCTGGAAGATTAAGTATGGAAACCTTTCAAAAATGCTTGCTAACCACTGTAATTTTTTTCCAGATTATAAGTAGGCCCAATGGTGTCGTTGTGATACCTGGAAGATTAAGTATGGAAACCTTTCAAAAATGCTTGCTAACCACTGTAATTTTTTTCCATCCGAGAGTCTCAAAATCGAATAATACATGAAGGAAATCATCACCACCGGTGTGTAGAGATAAAAGGAAGGCCCAATGGCATCACTGTGACACTTGGAAGATGAACTATGGGATCTTTTCAAAAATGCGTTGCTAACCACTGTCAATTTTTCCCATCAGAGAGTCTCAAAACCGAAAAATACATGAAGGAAAGCACCACCACCGGTGTGTAGAGATAATAGGTAGGCCCAATGGCGACGTTGTGACACTTGGAAGATGAACTATGGAAATCTTTCAAAAATGCTTTGCTAACCGCTGTCAATTTTTTCCATCCGAGAGTCTCAAAACCGAATAATATATGAAGGAAAGCACCACCACCGGTGTGTAGAGGTAATAGGTAGGCCCAACGGTGTCGTTGTGACACTTGGAAGATGAACTATGGAAACCTTTCAAAAATGCATTGCCAACCACTGTCAATTTTTTCCATCCGAGAGTCTCAAAATCGAATTATGCATGAAGGAAAACATCACCCCATGTGTGTAGAGATTATAGGTAGGTCCAATGGTGTCGTTGTGATACTTGGAAGATTAAGTATGGAAACCTTTCAAAAATGCTTGCTAACCACTGTAATTTTTTTCCATCCGAGAGTCTCAAAATCGAATAATACATGAAGGAAATCATCACCACCGGTGTGTAGAGATAAAAGGAAGGCCCAATTGCATCACTGTGACACTTGGAAGATGAACTATGGGATCTTTTCAAAAATGCGTTGCTAACCACTGTCAATTTTTCCCATCAGAGAGTCTCAAAATCGAATAATGCATGAAGGAAAACATCACCCCATGTGCGTAGAGATTATAAGTAGGCCCAATGGTGTCGTTGTGATACCTGGAAGATTAAGTATGGAAACATTTCAAAAATGCCTGTAATTTTTTTCCATCCGAGAGTCTCAAAATCGAATAATACATGAAGGAAATCGTCACCACCGGTGTGTAGAGATAATAGGTAGGCCCAATGGCGACGTTGTGAAACTTGGAAGATGAACTATGGAAATCTTTCAAAAATGCATTGCTAACCGCTGTCAATTTTTTCCAACCGAGAGTCTCAAAACCGAAAAATACATGAAGGAAAGCACCACCACCGGTGTGTAGAGATAATAGGCAGGCCCCATTGCGTCGTTGTGACACATGGAAGATGTACTATGGAAATCTTTCAAAAATGCTTTGCTAACCGCTGTCAATTTTTTCCAACCGAGAGTCTCAAAACCGAAAAATACATGAAGGAAAGCACCACCACCGGTGTGTAGAGATAATAGGTAGGCCCCATTGCGTCGTTGTGACACTTGGAAGATAAACTATGGAAACCTTTAAAAAATGCATTGGTAACGACTGTTAATTTTTCCCATCAGAGAGTCTCAAAATCGAATAATGCATGAAGGAAAACATCACCCTATGTGCGTAGAGATTATAAGTAGGCCCAATGGTGTCGTTGTGATACCTAGAAGATTAAGTATGGAAACCTTTCAAAAATGCCTTGCTAACCACTGTAATTTTTTTCCATCCGAGAGTCTCAAAATCGAATAATGCATGAAGGAAAACATCACCACCGGTGTGTAAAGATAATAGGAAAGCCCAATAGCATCGCTGTGACACTTGGAGGATGAACTATGGAAACTTTTCAAAAATGTGTTGCTAACCGCTGTCAATTTGTTCCATCCGAGAGTCTCGAAATCGAATAATACATGAAGGAAATCATCACCACCGGTGTGTAGAGATAATAGGAAGGCCCAATAGCATCTCTGTGACACTTGGAAGATGAACTATGGAAACCTTTCAAAAATGCATTGCTAACCACTACCGATTTTTCCCATCAGAGAGTCTCAAAATCGAATAATACATCGAAATACATCACCTCATGTGTGTAGAGATAATAGGTACGCCCAATGGCGTAGTTCTGACACTTGGAAGATGAGCTATGGAACCCTTTCAAAAATGCGTCGCTAACCGCTGTCAATTTTTTCCATCCGAGAGTCTCAAAACCGAATAATACATAAAGGAAAACATCACCCCATGTGTGTAGAGATTATAAGTAGGCCCAATGGTGTCGTTTTGATACCTGGAAGATTAAGTATGGAAACCTTTCAAAAATGCCTTGCTAACCACTGTAATTTTTTTCCATCCGAGAGTCTCAAAATCGAATAATACATGCAGGAAATCATCACCATCCGTGTGTAGAGATAATACTAAGGCCCAATAGCATCGTTGTGACACTTGGAAGATGAACTATGGAAACTTTTAAAAAATGCGTTGCTAACCGCTGTCAATTTTTTCCATCCGAGAGTCTCAAAATCGAATGAAACATGAAGGAAAGCACCACCACCGGTGTGTAGAGATAAAAGGTAGGCCCAATGGCGACGTTGTGACACTTGGAAGATGAACTATGGAAATCTTTCGAAAATGCATTGCTAACCGCTGTCAATTTTTTGCAACCGAGAGTCTCAAAACCGAAAAATACATGAAGGAAAGCACCAGCACCGGTGTGTACAGATAATAGGCAGGCCCCATTGCGTCGTTGTGACACTTGGAATATGAACTATGGAAACCTTTCAAAATTGCATTGCTAACCGCTGTCAATTTTTTCCAACCGAGAGTCTCAAAACCGAAAAATACATGAAGGAAAGCACCAACACCGGTGTGTAGAGATAATAGGTAGGCCCAATGGCGACGTTGTGACACTTGGAAGATGAACTATGGAAATCTTTCAAAAATGCTTTGCTAACCGCTGTCAATTTTTTCCAACCGAGAGTCTCAAAGCCGAAAAATACATGAAGGAAAGCACCACCACCGGTGTGTAGAGATAATAGGTAGGCCCCATTGCGTCGTTGTGACACTTGGAAGATGAACTATGGAAACCTTTCAAAAATGCATTGGTAACCACTGTTAATTTTTCCCATTAGAGAGTCTAAAAATCGAATAATGCATGAAGGAAAACATCACCCCATGTGCGTAGAGATTATAAGTAGGCCCAATGGTGTCGTTGTGATACCTGGAAGATTAAGTATGGAAACCTTTCAAAAATGCCTTGCTAACCACTGTAATTTTTTTCCATCCGAGAGTCTCAAAATCGAATAATACATGAAGGAAATCATCACCATCGGTGTGTAGAGATAATATTAAGGCCCAATAGCATCGTTGTGACACTTGGAAGATGAACTATGGGAACATTTCAAAAATGCGTTGCTAACCGCTGTCAATTTTTTCCTTCCGAGAGTCTCAAAATCGAATAATACATGAAGGAAATCATCACCACCGGTGTGTAGAGATAATAGGTAGGCCCAATGGCGTCGTTGTGACACTTGGAAGATGAACTTTGGAAACCTTTCAAAAATGTATTGCTAACCACTGTAAGTTTATTCCATCCGAGAGTCTCAAAATCGAATAATGCATGAAAGAAAACATCACCCATGTGTGAAGAGAATATAGGTAGGCCCAATGGTGTCGTTGTGATACTTGGAAGATGAAGTATGGAAACCTTTCAAAAATGCCTTGCTAACCACTGTACATTTTTTTCATCCGAGAGTCTCAAAATCGAATAATGCATGAAGGAAAGCATCACCCCATGTGTGTAGAGATTATAGGTAGGCCCCATTGCGTCGTTGTGACACTTGGAAGATGAACTATGGAAACCTTTCAAAAATGCATTGGTAACCGCTGTCAATTTTTCCAATCAGAGAGTCGCAAAATCGAATAATGCATGAAGGAAAACATCACCCCATGTGCGTAGAGATTATAAATAGGCCCAATGGTGTCGTTGTGATACCTGGAAGATTAAGTATGGAAACATTTCAAAAATGCCTTGCTAACCACTGTAAATTTTTTCCATCCAAGAGTCTCAAAATCGAATTATGCATGAAGGAAAACATCACCCCATGTGTGTAGAAATTATAGGTACGTACAATGGTGTCGTTGTGATACTTGGAAGATTAAGTATGGAAACCTTTCAAAAATGCTTGCTAACCACTGTAATTTTTTTCCATCCGAGAGTCTCAAAATCGAATAATACATGAAGGAAATCATCACCACCGGTGTGTAGACATAAAAGGAAGGCCCAATGGCATCACTGTGACACTTGGAAGCTGAACTATGGGATCTTTTCAAAAATGCGTTGCTAACCACTGTCAATTTTTCCCATCAGAGAGTCTCAAAATCGAATAATGCATGAAGGAAAACATCACCCCATGTGCGTAGAGATTATAAGTAGGCCCAATGGTGTCGTTGTGATACCTATAAGATTAAGTATGGAAACATTTCAAAAATGCCTGTAATTTTTTTCCATCCGAGAGTCTCAAAATCGAATAATACATGAAGGAAATCGTCACCACCGGTGTGTAGAGATAATAGGTAGGCCCAATGGCGACGTTGTGAAACTTGGAAGATGAACTATGGAAATCTTTCAAAAATGCATTGCTAACCGCTGTCAATTTTTTCCAACCGAGAGTCTCAAAACCGAAAAATACATGAAGGGAAGCACCACCACCGGTGTGTAGAGATAATAGGCAGGCCCCATTGCGTCGTTGTGACACATGGAAGATGTACTATGGAAATCTTTCAAAAATGCTTTGCCAACCGCTGTAAATTTTTTCCAACCGAGAGTCTCAAAACCGAAAAATACATGAAGGAAAGCACCACCACCGGTGTGGAGAGATAATAGGTAGGCCCCATTGCGTCGTTGTGACACTTGGAAGATAAACTATGGAAACCTTTAAAAAATGCATTGGTAACCACTGTTAATTTTTCCCATCAGAGAGTCTCAAAATCGAATAATGCATGAAGGAAAACATCACCCCATGTGCGTAGAGATTATAAGTAGGCCCAATGGTGTCGTTGTGATACCTGGAAGATTAGGTATGGAAACCTTTCAAAAATGCCTTGCTAACCACTGTAATTTTTTTCCATCCGAGAGTCTCAAAATCGAATAATGCATGAAGGAAAACATCACCACCGGTGTGTAGAGATAATAGGAAAGCCCAATAGCATCGCTGTGACACTTGGAGGATGAACTATGGAAACTTTTTACAAATGTGTTGCTAACCGCTGTCAATTTTTTCCATCCGAGAGTCTCGAAATCGAATAATACATGAAGGAAATCATCACCACCGGTGTGTAGAGATAAAAGGAAGGCCCAATAGCATCTCTGTGACACTTGGAAGATGAACTATGGAAACCTTTCAAAAATGCATTGCTAACCACTATCGATTTTTCCCATCAGAGAGTCTCAAAATCGAATAATACATCGAAATACATCACCTCATGTGTGTAGAGATAAAAGGTACGCCCAATGGCGTAGTTCTGACACTTGGAAGATGAGCTATGGAACCCTTTCAAAAATGCGTCGCTAACCGCTGTCAATTTTTTCCATCCGAGAGTCTCAAAACCGAATAATACATAAAGGAAAACATCACCCCATGTATGTAGAGATTATAAGTAGGCCCAATGGTGTCGTTGTGATACCTGGAAGATTAAGTATGGAAACCTTTCAAAAATGCCTTGCTAACCACTGTAATTTTTTTCCATCCGAGAGTCTCAAAATCGAATAATACATGAAGGAAATCATCACCATCCGTGTGTACAGATAATACTAAGGCCCAATAGCATCGTTGTGACACTTGGAAGATGAACTATGGAAACTTTTAAAAAATGCGTTGCTAACCGCTGTCAATTTTTTCCATCCGAGAGTCTCAAATTCGAATGAAACATGAAGGAAAGCACCACCACCGGTGTGTAGAGATAAAAGGTAGGCCCAATGGCGACGTTGTGACACTTGGAAGATGAACTATGGAAATCTTTCGAAAATGCATTGCTAACCGCTGTCAATTTTTTGCAACCGAGAGTCTCAAAACCGAAAAATACATGAAGGAAAGCACCAGCACCGGTGTGTACAGATAATAGGCAGGCCCCATTGCTTCGTTGTGACACTTGGAAGATGAACTATGGAAACCTTTCAAAAATGCATTGCTAACCGCTGTCAATTTTTTCCAACCGAGAGTCTCAAAACCGAAAAATACATGAAGGAAAGCACCACCACCGGTGTGTAGAGATAATAGGTAGGCCCCATTGCGTCGTTGTGACACTTGGAAGATGAACTATGGAAACCTTTCAAAAATGCATTGGTAACCACTGTTAATTTTTCCCATTAGAGAGTCTCAAAATCGAATAATGCATGAAGGAAAACATCACCCCAAGTGCGTAGAGATTATAAGTAGGCTCAATGGTGTCGTTGTGATACCTGGAAGATTAAGTATGGAAACCTTTCAAAAATGCCTTGCTAACCACTGTAATTTTTTTCCATCCGAGAGTCTCAAAATCGAATAATACATGAAGGAAATCATCACCATCGGTGTGTAGAGATAATATTAAGGCCCAATAGCTCGTTGTGACACTTGGAAGATGAACTATGGGAACATTTCAAAAATGCGTTGCTAACCGCTGTCAATTTTTTCCTTCCGAGAGTCTCAAAATCGAATAATACATGAAGGAAATCATCACCACCGGTGTGTAGAGATAATAGGTAGGCCCAATGGCATCGTTGTGACACTTGGAAGATGAACTTTGGAAACCTTTCAAAAATGTATTGCTAACCACTGTAAGTTTATTCCATCCGAGAGTCTCAAAATCGAATAATGCATGAAAGAAAACATCACCCATGTGTGAAGAGAATATAGGTAGGCCCAATGGTGTCGTTGTGATACTTGGAAGATGAAGTATGGAAACCTTTCAAAAATGCCTTGCTAACCACTGTACATTTTTTTCATCCGAGAGTCTCAAAATCGAATAATGCATGAAGGAAAACATCACCCCATGTGTGTAGAGATTATAGGTAGGCCCCATTGCGTCGTTGTGACACTTGGAAGATGAACTATGGAAACCTTTCAAAAATGCATTGGTAACCGTTGTCAATTTTTCCAATCAGAGAGTCGCAAAATCGAATAATGCATGAAGGAAAACATCACCCCATGTGCGTAGAGATTATAAGTAGGCCCAATGGTGTCGTTGTGATACCTGGAAGATTAAGTATGGAAACATTTCAAAAATGCCTTGCTAACCACTGTAAATTTTTTCCATCCGAGAGTCTCAAAATCGAATTATGCATGAAGGAAAACATTACCCCATGTGTGTAGAAATTATAGGTACGCCCAATGGCGACGTTGTGAAACTTGGAAGATGAACTATGGAAATCTTTCAAAAATGCTTTGCTAACCGCTGTCAATTTTTTCCATCCGAGAGTCTCAAAATCGAATAATGCATGAAGGAAAACATCACCCCATGTGTGTAGAGATTATAGGTAGGCCCCATTGCGTCGTTGTGACACTTGGAAGATGAACTATGGAAACCTTTCAAAAATGCATTGGTAACCGCTGTCAATTTTTCCAATCAGAGAGTCGCAAAATCGAATAATACATGAAGGAAATCATCACCATCCGTGTGTAGAGATAATACTAAGGCCCAATAGCATCGTTGTGACACTTGGAAGATGAACTATGGAAACTTTTAAAAAATGCGTTGCTAACCGCTGTAAATTTTTCCCATCAGAGAGTCTCAAAATCGAATAATGCATGAAGGAAAACATCACCCCATGTGCGTAGAGATTATAAGTAGACCCAATGGTGTCGTTGTGATACCTGGAAGATTAAGTATGGAAACATTTCAAAAATGCCTTGCTAACCACTGTAAATTTTTTCCATCCGAGAGTCTCAAAATCGAATAATGCATGAAGGAAAACATCACCCCATGTGTGTAGAGATTAAAGGTAGGCCCCATTGCGTCGTTGTGACACTTGGAAGATGAACTATGGAAACCTTTCAAAAATGCATTGGTAACCGCTGTCAATTTTTCCAATCAGAGAGTCGCAAAATCGAATAATGCATGAAGGAAAACATCACCCCATGTGCGTAGAGATTATAAGTAGGCCCAATGGTGTCGTTTTGATACCTGGAAGATTAAGTATGGAAACCTTTCAAAAATGCCTTGCTAACCACTGTAATTTTTTTCCATCCGAGCGTCTCAAAATCGAATAATACATGCAGGAAATCATCACCGTCCGTGTGTAGAGATAATACTAAGGCCCAATAGCATCGTTGTGACACTTGGAAGATGAACTATGGAAACTTTTAAAAAATGCGTTGCTAACCGCTGTCAATTTTTTCCATCCGAGAGTCTCAAAATCGAATGAAACATGAAGGAAAGCACCATCACCGGTGTGTAGAGATAAAAGGTAGGCCCAATGGCGACGTTGTGACACTTGGAAGATGAACTATGGAAACTTTTAAAAAATGCGTTGCTAACCGCTGTAAATTTTTTCCAACCCAGAGTCTCAAAACCGAAAAATACATGAAGGAAAGCACCACCACCGGTGTGGAGAGATAATAGGTAGGCCCCATTGCGTCGTTGTGACACTTGGAAGATAAACTATGGAAACCTTTAAAAAATGCATTGGTAACCACTGTTAAT
Organism: Eristalis arbustorum; assembly: GCA_916610145.1. NCBI lineage: Eukaryota > Metazoa > Arthropoda > Insecta > Diptera > Syrphidae > Eristalis > Eristalis arbustorum. Next base: position 71,277,799 of record OU744316.1, read on the forward strand.
TTTTCCCATCAGAGAGTCTCAAAATCGAATAATGCATGAAGGAAAACATCACCCCATGTGCGTAGAGATTATAAGTAGGCCCAATGGTGTCGTTGTGATACCTGGAAGATTAAGTATGGAAACATTTCAAAAATGCCTTGCTAACCACTGTAAATTTTTTCCATCCGAGAGTCTCAAAATCGAATAATGCATGAAGGAAAACATCACCCCATGTGTGTAGAGATTATAGGTAGGCCCCATTGCGTCGTTGTGACACTTGGAAGATGAACTATGGAAACCTTTCAAAAATGCATTGGTAACCGCTGTCAATTTTTCCAATCAGAGAGTCGCAAAATCGAATAATGCATGAAGGAAAACATCACCCCATGTGCGTAGAGATTATAAGTAGGCCCAATGGTGTCGTTTTGATACCTGGAAGATTAAGTATGGAAACCTTTCAAAAATGCCTTGCTAACCACTGTAATTTGTTTCCATCCGAGAGTCTCAAAATCGAATAATACATGCAGGAAATCATCACCATCCGTGTGTAGAGATAATACTAAGGCCCAATAGCATCGTTGTGACACTTGGAAGATGAACTATGGAAACTTTTAAAAAATGCGTTGCTAACCGCTGTCAATTTTTTCCATCCGAGAGTCTCAAAATCGAATGAAACATGAAGGAAAGCACCACCACCGGTGTGTAGAGATAAAAGGTAGGCCCAATGGCGACGTTGTGACACTTGGAAGATGAACTATGGAAATCTTTCGAAAATGCATTGCTAACCGCTGTCAATTTTTTGCAACCGAGAGTCTCAAAACCGAAAAATACATGAAGGAAAGCACCAGCACCGGTGTGTACAGATAATAGGCAGGCCCCATTGCGTCGTTGTGACACTTGGAATATGAACTATGGAAATCTTTCAAAATTGCATTGCTAACCGCTGTCAATTTTTTCCAACCGAGAGTCTCAAAACCGAAAAATACATGAAGGAAAGCACCACCACCGGTGTGTAGAGATAATAGGTAGGCCCAATGGCGACGTTGTGACACTTGGAAGATGAACTATGGAAATCTTTCAAAAATGCTTTGCTAACCGCTGTCAATTTTTTCCAACCGAGGGTCTCAAAGCCGAAAAATACATGAAGGAAAGCACCACCACCGGTGTGTAGAGATAATAGGTAGGCCCCATTGCGTCGTTGTGACACTTGGAAGATGAACTATGGAAACCTTTCAAAAATGCATTGGTAACCACTGTTAATTTTTTCCCATTAGAGAGTCTAAAAATCGAATAATGCATGAAGGAAAACATCACCCCATGTGCGTAGAGATTATAAGTAGGCCCAATGGTGTCGTTGTGATACCTGGAAGATTAAGTATGGAAACCTTTCAAAAATGCCTTGCTAACCACTGTAATTTTTTTCCATCCGAGAGTCTCAAAATCGAATAATACATGAAGGAAATCATCACCATCGGTGTGTAGAGATAATAGTTAGGAGCAAAGGTGTCGTTGTGATACTTGGAAGATGAAGTATTTCAAGTATTTCAAAAATGCCTTGCTAACAACTGTACATTTTTTCCATCCGAGAGTCTCAAAATCGAATAATGCATGAAGGAAAACATCACCCCATGTGTGTAGAGATAATAGGTAGGCCCAATGGCATCGTTGTGACACTTGGAAGATGAACTTTGGAAACCTTTCAAAAATGTATTGCTAACCACTGTAAGTTTATTCCATCCGAGAGTCTCAAAATCGAATAATGCATGAAAGAAAACATCACCCATGTGTGAAGAGAATATAGGTAGGCCCAATGGTGTCGTTGTGATACTTGGAAGATGAAGTATGGAAACCTTTCAAAAATGCCTTGCTAACCACTGTACATTTTTTTCATCCGAGAGTCTCAAAATCGAATAATGCATGAAGGAAAACATCACCCCATGTGTGTAGAGATTATAGGTAGGCCCCATTGCGTCGTTGTGACACTTGGAAGATGAACTATGGAAACCTTTCAAAAAAGCATTGGTAACCGCTGTCAATTTTTCCAATCAGAGAGTCGCAAAATCGAATAATGCATGAAGGAAAACATCACCCCATGTGCGTAGAGATTATAAGTAGGCCCAATGGTGTCGTTGTGATACCTGGAAGATTAAGTATGGAAACATTTCAAAAATGCCTTGCTAACCACTGTAAATTTTTTCCATCCAAGAGTCTCAAAATCGAATTATGCATGAAGGAAAACATCACCCCATGTGTGTAGAAATTATAGGTACGCCCAATGGTGTCGTTGTGATACTTGGAAGATGAAGTATGGAAACCTTTCAAAAATGCTTGCTAACCACTGTAATTTTTTTCCATCCGAGAGTCTCAAAATCGAATAATACATGAAGGAAATCATCACCACCGGTGTGTAGACATAAAAGGAAGGCCCAATGGCATCACTGTGACACTTGGAAGCTGAACTATGGGATCTTTTCAAAAATGCGTTGCTAACCACTGTCAATTTTTCCCATCAGAGAGTCTCAAAATCGAATAATGCATGAAGGAAAACATCACCCCATGTGCGTAGAGATTATAGTAGGCCCAATGGTGTCGTTGTGATACCTGGAAGATTAAGTATGGAAACATTTCAAAAATGCCTGTAATTTTTTTCCATCCGAGAGTCTCAAAATCGAATAATACATGAAGGAAATCGTCACCACCGGTGTGTAGAGATAATAGGTAGGCCCAATGGCGACGTTGTGAAACTTGGAAGATGAACTATGGAAATCTTTCAAAAACGCATTGCTAACCGCTGTCAATTTTTTCCAACCGAGAGTCTCAAAACCGAAAAATACATGAAGGGAAGCACCACCACCGGTGTGTAGAGATAATAGGCAGGCCCCATTGCGTCGTTGTGACACATGGAAGATGTACTATGGAAATCTTTCAAAAATGCTTTGCCAACCGCTGTAAATTTTTTCCAACCGAGAGTCTCAAAACCGAAAAATACATGAAGGAAAGCACCACCACCGGTGTGGAGAGATAATAGGTAGGCCCCATTGCGTCGTTGTGACACTTGGAAGATAAACTATGGAAACCTTTAAAAAATGCATTGGTAACCACTGTTAATTTTTCCCATCAGAGAGTCTCAAAATCGAATAATGCATGAAGGAAAACATCACCCCATGTGCGTAGAGATTATAAGTAGGCCCAATGGTGTCGTTGTGATACCTGGAAGATTAGGTATGGAAACCTTTCAAAAATGCCTTGCTAACCACTGTAATTTTTTTCCATCCGAGAGTCTCAAAATCGAATAATGCATGAAGGAAAACATCACCACCGGTGTGTAGAGATAATAGGAAAGCCCAATAGCATCGCTGTGACACTTGGAGGATGAACTATGGAAACTTTTCAAAAATGTGTTGGTAACCGCTGTCAATTTTTTCCAGCCGAGAGTCTCGAAATCGAATAATACATGAAGGAAATCATCACCACCGGTGTGTAGAGATAAAAGGAAGGCCCAATAGCATCTCTGTGACACTTGGAAGATGAACTATGGAAACCTTTCAAAAATGCATTGCTAACCACTATCGATTTTTCCCATCAGAGAGTCTCAAAATCGAATAATACAACGAAATACATCACCTCATGTGTGTAGAGATAATAGGTACGCCCAATGGCGTAGTTCTGACACTTGGAAGATGAGCTATGGAACCCTTTCAAAAATGCGTCGCTAACCGCTGTCAATTTTTTCCATCCGAGAGTCTCAAAACAGAATAATACATAAAGGAAAACATCACCCCATGTATGTAGAGATTATAAGTAGGCCCAATGGTGTCGTTGTGATACCTGGAAGATTAAGTATGGAAACCTTTCAAAAATGCCTTGCTAACCACTGTAATTTTTTTCCATCCGAGAGTCTCAAAATCGAATAATACATGAAGGAAATCATCACCATCCGTGTGTACAGATAATACTAAGGCCCAATAGCATCGTTGTGACACTTGGAAGATGAACTATGGAAACTTTTAAAAAATGCGTTGCTAACCGCTGTCAATTTTTTCCATCCGAGAGTCTCAAATTCGAATGAAACATGAAGGAAAGCACCACCACCGGTGTGTAGAGATAAAAGGTAGGCCCAATGGCGACGTTGTGACACTTGGAAGATGAACTATGGAAATCTTTCGAAAATGCATTGCTAACCGCTGTCAATTTTTTGCAACCGAGAGTCTCAAAACCGAAAAATACATGAAGGAAAGCACCAGCACCGGTGTGTACAGATAATAGGCAGGCCCCATTGCGTCGTTGTGACACTTGGAAGATGAACTATGGAAACCTTTCAAAAATGCATTGCTAACCGCTGTCAATTTTTTCCAACCGAGAGTCTCAAAACCGAAAAATACATGAAGGAAAGCACCACCACCGGTGTGTAGAGATAATAGGTAGGCCCCATTGCGTCGTTGTGACACTTGGAAGATGAACTATGGAAACCTTTCAAAAATGCATTGGTAACCACTGTTAATTTTTCCCATTAGAGAGTCTCAAAATCGAATAATGCATGAAGGAAAACATCACCCCAAGTGCGTAGAGATTATAAGTAGGCCCAATGGTGTCGTTGTGATACCTGGAAGATTAAGTATGGAAACCTTTCAAAAATGCCTTGCTAACCACTGTAATTTTTTTCCATCCGAGAGTCTCAAAATCGAATAATACATGAAGGAAATCATCACCATCGGTGTGTAGAGATAATATTAAGGCCCAATAGCTCGTTGTGACACTTGGAAGATGAACTATGGGAACATTTCAAAAATGCGTTGCTAACCGCTGTCAATTTTTTCCTTCCGAGAGTCTCAAAATCGAATAATACATGAAGGAAATCATCACCACCGGTGTGTAGAGATAATAGGAAGGCCCAATGGCATCGTTGTGACACTTGGAAGATGAACTTTGGAAACCTTTCAAAAATGTATTGCTAACCACTGTAAGTTCATTCCATCCGAGAGTCTCAAAATCGAATAATGCATGAAAGAAAACATCACCCATGTGTGAAGAGAATATAGGTAGGCCCAATGGTGTCGTTGTGATACTTGGAAGATGAAGTATGGAAACCTTTCAATCACAGGCCAAAATGCCTTGCCCACTGTACATTTTTTTCATCCGAGAGTCTCAAAATCGAATAATGCATGAAGGAAAACATCACCCCATGTGCGTAGAGATTATAAGTAGGCCCAATGGTGTCGTTGTGATACCTGGAAGATTAAGTATGGAAACATTTCAAAAATGCCTTGCTAACCACTGTAAATTTTTTCCATGTGAAGAGAATATAGGTAGGCCCAATGGTGTCGTTGTGATACTTGGAAGATGAAGTATGGAAACCTTTCAAAAATGCATTGCTAACCGCTGTCAATTTTTTCCAACCGAGAGCCTCAAATCCGAAAAATACATGAAGGAAAGCACCACCACCGGTGTGTAGAGATAATAGGTAGGCCCAATGGCGACGTTGTGACACTTGGAAGATGAACTATGGAAATCATTCAAAAATGCTTTGCTAACCGCTGTCAATTTTTTCCAACCGAGAGTCTCAAAGCCGAAAAATACATGAAGGAAAGCACCACCACCGGTGTGTAGAGATAATAGGTAGGCCCCATTGCGTCGTTGTGACACTTGGAAGATGAACTATGGAAACCTTTCAAAAATGCCTTGCTAACCACTGTAAATTTTTTCCATCCGAGAGTCTCAAAATCGAATTATGCATGAAGGAAAACATCACCCCATGTGTGTAGAAATTATAGGTACGCCCAATGGTGTCGTTGTGATACTTGGAAGATTAAGTATGGAAACCTTTCAAAAATGCTTGCTAACCACTGTAATTTTTTTCCATCCGAGAGTCTCAAAATCGAATAATACATGAAGGAAATCATCACCACCGGTGTGTAGAGATAAAAGGAAGGCCCAATGGCATCACTGTGACACTTGGAAGATGAACTATGGGATCTTTTCAAAAATGCGTTGCAAACCACTGTCAATTTTTCCCATCAGAGAGTCTCAAAATCGAATAATGCATGAAGGAAAACATCACCCCATGTGCGTAGAGATTATAAGTAGGCCCAATGGTGTCGTTGTGATACCTGGAAGATTAAGTATGGAAACATTTCAAAAATGCCTGTAATTTTTTTCCATCCGAGAGTCTCAAAATCGAATAATACATGAAGGAAATCGTCACCACCGGTGTGTAGAGATAATAGGTAGGCCCAATGGCGACGTTGTGAAACTTGGAAGATGAACTATGGAAATCTTTCAAAAACGCATTGCTAACCGCTGTAATTTTTTCCAACCGAGAGTCTCAAAACCGAAAAATACATGAAGGAAAGCACCACCACCGGTGTGTAGAGATAATAGGCAGGCCCCATTGCGTCGTTGTGACACATTTAAGATGTATTATGGAAATCTTTCAAAAATGCTTTGCTAACCGCTGTCAATTTTTTCCAACCGAGATACTCAAAACCGAAAAATACATGAAGGAAAGCACCACCACCGGTGTGTAGAGATAATAGGTAGGCCCCATTGCGTCGTTGTGACACTTGGAAGATAAACTATGGAAACCTTTAAAAAATGCATTGGTAACCACTGTTAATTTTTCCCATCAGAGAGTCTCAAAATCGAATAATGCATGAAGGAAAACATCACCCCATGTGCGTAGAGATTATAAGTAGGCCCAATGGTGTCGTTGTGATACCTGGAAGATTAGGTATGGAAACCTTTCAAAAATGCCTTGCTAACCACTGTAATTTTTTTCCATCCGAGAGTCTCAAAATCGGATAATGCATGAAGGAAAACATCACCACCGGTGTGTAGAGATAATAGGAAAGCCCAATAGCATCGCTGTGACACTTGGAGGATGAACTATGGAAACTTTTCAAAAATGTGTTGCTAACCGCTGTCAATTTTTTCCATCCGAGAGTCTCGAAATCGAATAATACATGAAGGAAATCATCACCACCGGTGTGTAGAGATAATAGGAAGGCCCAATAGCATCTCTGTGACACTTGGAAGATGAACTAAGGAAACCTTTCAAAAATTCATTGCTAACCACTATCGATTTTTCCCATCAGAGAGTCTCAAAATCGAATAATACATCGAAATACATCACCTCATGTGTGTAGAGATAATAGGTACGCCCAATGGCGTAGTTCTGACACTTGGAAGATGAGCTTTGGAACCCTTTCAAAAATGCGTCGCTAACCGCTGTCAATTTTTTCCATCCGAGAGTCTCAAAACCGAATAATACATAAAGGAAAACATCACCCCATGTGTGTAGAGATTATAAGTAGGCCCAATGGTGTCGTTGTGATACCTGGAAGATTAAGTATGGAAACCTTTCAAAAATGCCTTGCTAACCACTGTAATTTTTTTCCATCCGAGAGTCTCAAAATCGAATAATACATGAAGGAAATCATCACCATCCGTGTGTAGAGATAATACTAAGGCCCAATAGCATCGTTGTGACACTTGGAAGATGAACTATGGAAACTTTTAAAAAATGCGTTGCTAACCGCTGTCAATTTTTTCCATCCGAGAGTCTCAAAATCGAATGAAACATGAAGGAAAGCACCACCACCGGTGTGTAGAGATAAAAGGTAGGCCCAATGGCGACGTTGTGACACTTGGAAGATGAACTATGGAAATCTTTCGAAAATGCATTGCTAACCGCTGTCAATTTTTTGCAACCGAGAGTCTCAAAACCGAAATATACATGAAGGAAAGCACCAGTACCGGTGTGTACAGATAATAGGCAGGCCCCATTGCGTCGTTGTGACACTTGGAAGATGAACTATGGAAACCTTTCAAAAATGCATTGCTAACCGCTGTCAATTTTTTCCAACCGAGAGTCTCAAAGCCGAAAAATACATGAAGGAAAGCACCACCACCGGTGTGTAGAGATAATAGGTAGGCCCCATTGCGTTGTTGTGACACTTGGAAGATGAACTATGGAAACCTTTCAAAAATGCATTGGTAACCACTGTTAATTTTTCCCATTAGAGAGTCTCAAAATCGAATAATGCATGAAGGAAAACATCACCCCATGTGCGTAGAGATTATAAGTAGGCAAAATGGTGTCGTTGTGATACCTGGAAGATTAAGCATGGAAACCTTTCAAAAATGCCTTGCTAACCACTGTAATTTTTTTCCATCCGAGAGTCTCAAAATCGAATTATGCATGAAGGAAAACATCACCCCATGTGTGTAGAAATTATAGGTACGCCCAAAGGTGTCGTTGTGATACTCGGAAGATTAAGTATGGAAACCTTTCAAAAATGCTTGCTAACCACTGTAATCTTTTTCCATCCGAGAGTCTCAAAATCGAATAATACATGAAGGAAATCATCACCACCGGTGTGTAGAGATAAAAGGAAGGCCCAATGGCATCACTGTGACACTTGGAAGATGAACTATGGGATCTTTTCAAAAATGCGTTGCTAACCACTGTCAATTTTTCCCATCAGAGAGTCTCAAAATCGAATAATGCATGAAGGAAAACATCACCCCATGTGCGTAGAGATTATAAGTAGGCCCAATGGTGTCGTTGTGATACCTGGAAGATTGAGTATGGAAACATTTCAAAAATGCCTGTAATTTTTTTCCATCCGAGAGTCTCAAAATCGAATAATACATGAAGGAAATCATCACCACCGGTGTGTAGGTAGGCCCAATGGCATCGTTGTGACACTTGGAAGATGAACTATGGAAACTTTTAAAAAATGCGTTGCTAACCGCTGTCAATTTTTTCCATCCGAGAGTCTCAAAATCGAATGAAACAAATTCATTCGAACAAAATCGAATGAAGCACCACCACCGGTGTGTAGAGATAAAAGGTAGGCCCAATGGCGACGTTGTGACACTTGGAAGATGAACTATGGAAATCTTTCGAAAATGCATTGCTAACCGCTGTCAATTTTTTGCAACCGAGAGTCTCAAAACCGAAAAATACATGAAGGAAAGCACCAGCACCGGTGTGTACAGATAATAGGCAGGCCCCATTGCGTCGTTGTGACACTTGGAAGATGAACTGTGGAAACCTTTCAAAAATGCATTGCTAACCGCTGTTAATTTTTTCCAACCGAGAGTCTCAAAACCGAAAATTACATGAAGGAAAGCACCACCACCGGTGTGTAGAGATAATAGGTAGGCCCAATGGCGACGTTGTGACACTTGAAAGATGAACTATGGAAATCTTTCAAAAATGCTTTGCTAACCGCTGTCAATTTTTTCCAACCGAGAGTCTCAAAACCGAAAAATACATGAAGGAAAGCACCACCACCGGTGTGTAGAGATAATATGCAGGCCCCATTGCGTCGTTGTGACACATGGAAGATGTACTATGGAAATCTTTCAAAAACGCGTTGCTAACCGCTGTCAATTTTTTCCTTCCGAGAGTCTCAAAATCGAATAATACATGAAGGAAATCATCACCGCCGGTGTGTAGAGATAATAGGTAGGCCCAATGGCATCGTTGTGACACTTGGAAGATGAACTTTGGAAACCTTTCAAAAATGTATTGCTAACCACTGTAAGTTTATTCCATCCGAGAGTCTCAAAATCGAATAATGCATGAAAGAAAACATCACCCATGTGTGAAGAGAATATAGGTAGGCCCAATGGTGTCGTTGTGATACTTGGAAGATGAAGTATGGAAACCTTTCAAAAATGCCTTGCTAACCACTGTACATTTTTTTCATCCGAGAGTCTCAAAATCGAATAATGCATGAAGGAAAACATCACCCCATGTGTGTAGAGATTATAGGTAGGCCCCATTGCGTCGTTGTGACACTTGGAAGATGAACTATGGAAACCTTTCAAAAATGCATTGGTAACCGCTGTCAATTTTTCCAATCAGAGAGTCGCAAAATCGAATAATGCATGAAGGAAAACATCACCCCATGTGCGTAGAGATTATAAGTAGGCCCAATGGTGTCGTTGTGATACCTGGAAGATTAAGTATGGAAACATTTCAAAAATGCCTTGCTAACCACTGTAAATTTTTTCCATCCGAGAGTCTCAAAATCGAATTATGCATGAAGGAAAACATCACCCCATGTGTGTAGAAATTATAGGTACGCCCAATGGTGTCGTTGTGATACTTTGAAGATTAAGTATGGAAACCTTTCAAAAATGCTTGCTAACCACTGTAATTTTTTTCCATCCGAGAGTCTCAAAATCGAATAATACATGAAGGAAATCATCACCACCGGTGTGTAGAGATAAAAGGAAGGCCCAATGGCATCACTGTGACACTTGGAAGATGAACTATGGGATCTTTTCAAAAATGCGTTGCTAACCACTGTCAATTTTTCCCATCAGAGAGTCTCAAAATCGAATAATGCATGAAGGAAAACATCACCCCATGTGCGTAGAGATTATAAGTAGGCCCAATGGTGTCGTTGTGATACCTGGAAGATTAAGTATGGAAACATTTCAAAAATGCCTGTAATATTTTTCCATCCGAGAGTCTCAAAATCGAATAATACATGAAGGAAATCGTCACCACCGGTGTGTAGAGATAATAGGTAGGCCCCATGGCGACGTTGTGAAACTTGGAAGATGAACTATGGAAATCTTTCAAAAATGCATTGCTAACCGCTGTCAATTTTTTCCAACCGAGAGTCTCAAAACCGAAAAATACATGAAGGAAAGCACCACCACCGGTGTGTAGAGATAATAGGCAGGCCCCATTGCGTCGTTGTGACACATGGAAGATGTACTATGGAAATCTTTCAAAAATGCTTTGCTAACCGCTGTCAATTTATTCCAACCGAGAGTCTCAAAACCGAAAAATACATGAAGGAAAGCACCACCACCGGTGTGTAGAGATAATAGGAAAGCCCAATAGCATCGCTGTGACACTTGGAGGATGAACTATGGAAACTTTTCAAAAATGTGTTGCTAACCGCTGTCAATTTTTTCCATCCGAGAGTCTCGAAATCGAATAATACATGAAGGAAATCATCACCACCGGTGTGTAGAGATAATAGGAAGGCCCAATAGCATCTCTGTGACACTTGGAAGATGAACTATGGAAACCTTTCAAAAATGCATTGCTAACCACTATCGATTTTTCCCATCAGAGAGTCTCAAAATCGAATAATACATCGAAATACATCACCTCATGTGTGTAGAGATAATAGGTATGCCCAATGGCGTAGTTCTGACACTTGGAAGATGAGCTATGGAACCCTTTCAAAAATGCTTCGCTAACCGCTGTCAATTTTTTCCATCCGAGAGTCTCAAAACCGAATAATACATAAAGGAAAACATCACCCCATGTGTGTAGAGATTATAAGTAGGTCCAATGGTGTCGTTGTGATACCTGGAAGATTAAGTATGGAAACCTTTCAAAAATGCCTTGCTAACCACTGTAATTTTTTTCCATCCGAGAGTCTCAAAATCGAATAATACATGAAGGAAATCATCACCATCCGTGTGTAGAGATAATACTAAGGCCCAATAGCATCGTTGTGACACTTGGAAGATGAACTATGGAAACTTTTAAAAAATGCGTTGCTAACCGCTGTCAATTTTTTCCATCCGAGAGTCTCAAAATCGAATGAAACATGAAGGAAAGCACCACCACCGGTGTGTAGAGATTAAAGGTAGGCCCAATGGGGACGTTGTGACACTTGGAAGATGAACTATGGAAATCTTTCGAAAATGCATTGCTAACCGCTGTCAATTTTTTGCAACCGAGAGTCTCAAAACCGAAAAATACATGAAGGAAAGCACCAGCACCGGTGGGTACAGATAATAGGCAGGCCCCATTGCGTCGTTGTGACACTTGGAAGATGAACTATGGAAACCTTTCAAAAATGCATTGCTAACCGCTGTCAATTTTTTCCAACCGAGAGTCTCAAAACCGAAAAATACATGAAGGAAAGCACCACCACCGGTGTGTAGAGATAATAGGTAGGCCCAATGGCGACGTTGTGACACTTGGAAGATGAACTATGGAAATCATTCAAAAATGCTTTGCTAACCGCTGTCAATTTTTTCCAACCGAGAGTCTCAAAACCGAAAAATACATGAAGGAAAGCACCACCACCGGTGTGTAGAGATAATAGGCAGGCCCCATTGCGTCGTTGTGACACATGGAAGATGTACTATGGAAATCTTTCAAAAATGCTTTGCTAACCGCTGTCAATTTATTCCAACCGAGAGTCTCAAAACCGAAAAATACATGAAGGAAAGCACCACCACCGGTGTGTAGAGATAATAGGAAAGCCCAATAGCATCGCTGTGACACTTGGAGGATGAACTATGGAAACTTTTCAAAAATGTGTTGCTAACCGCTGTCAATTTTTTCCATCCGAGAGTCTCGAAATCGAATAATACATGAAGGAAATCATCACCACCGGTGTGTAGAGATAATAGGAAGGCCCAATAGCATCGCTGTGACACTTGGAAGATGAACTATGGAAACCTTTCAAAAATGCATTGCTAACCACTATCGATTTTTCCCATCAGAGAGTCTCAAAATCGAATAATACATCGAAATACATCACCTCATGTGTGTAGAGATAATAGGTATGCCCAATGGCGTAGTTCTGACACTTGGAAGATGAGCTATGGAACCCTTTCAAAAATGCTTCGCTAACCGCTGTCAATTTTTTCCATCCGAGAGTCTCAAAACCGAATAATACATAAAGGAAAACATCACCCCATGTGTGTAGAGATTATAAGTAGGTCCAATGGTGTCGTTGTGATACCTGGAAGATTAAGTATGGAAACCTTTCAAAAATGCCTTGCTAACCACTGTAATTTTTTTCCATCCGAGAGTCTCAAAATCGAATAATACATGAAGGAAATCATCACCATCCGTGTGTAGAGATAATACTAAGGCCCAATAGCATCGTTGTGACACTTGGAAGATGAACTATGGAAACTTTTAAAAAATGCGTTGCTAACCGCTGTCAATTTTTTCCATCCGAGAGTCTCAAAATCGAATGAAACATGAAGGAAAGCACCACCACCGGTGTGTAGAGATTAAAGGTAGGCCCAATGGGGACGTTGTGACACTTGGAAGATGAACTATGGAAATCTTTCGAAAATGCATTGCTAACCGCTGTCAATTTTTTGCAACCGAGAGTCTCAAAACCGAAAAATACATGAAGGAAAGCACCAGCACCGGTGGGTACAGATAATAGGCAGGCCCCATTGCGTCGTTGTGACACTTGGAAGATGAACTATGGAAACCTTTCAAAAATGCATTGCTAACCGCTGTCAATTTTTTCCAACCGAGAGTCTCAAAACCGAAAAATACATGAAGGAAAGCACCACCACCGGTGTGTAGAGATAATAGGTAGGCCCAATGGCGACGTTGTGACACTTGGAAGATGAACTATGGAAATCTTTCAAAAATGCTATGCTAACCGCTGTCAATTTTTTCCAACCGAGAGTCTCAAAACCGAAAAATACATGAAGGAAAGCACCACCACCGGTGTGTAGAGATAATAGGTAGGCCCCATTGCGTCGTTGTGACACTTGGAAGATGAACTTTGGAAACCTTTCAAAAATGCATTGGTAACCACTGTTAATTTTTCCCATTAGAGAGTCTCAAAATCGAATAATGCATGAAGGAAAACATCACCCCATGTGCGTAGAGATTATAAGTAGGCCCAATGGTGTCGTTGTGATACCTGGAAGATTAAGTATGGAAACCTTTCAAAAATGCCTTGCTAACCACTGTAATTTTTTTCCATCCGAGAGTCTCAAAATCGAATAATACATGAAGGAAATCATCACCACCGGTGTGTAGAGATAATATTAAGGCCCAATAGCATCGTTGTGACACTTGGAAGATGAACTATGGGAACATTTCAAAAATGCGTTGCTAACCGCTGTCAATTTTTTCCTTCCGAGAGTCTCAAAATCGAATAATACATGAAGGAAATCATCACCACCGGTGTGTAGAGATAATAGGTAGGCCCAATGGCATCGTTGTGACACTTGGAAGATGAACTTTGGAAACCTTTCAAAAATTTATTGCTAACCACTGTAAGTTTATTCCATCCGAGAGTCTCAAAATCGAATAATGCATGAAAGAAAACATCACCCATGTGTGAAGAGAATATAGGTAGGCCCAATGGTGTCGTTGTGATACTTGGAAGATGAAGTATGGAGACCTTTCAAAAATGCCTTGCTAACCACTGTACATTTTTTTCACCCGAGAGTCTCAAAATCGAATAATGCATGAAGTAAAACATTACCCCATGTGTGTAGAGATTATAGGTAGACCCCTTTGCGTCGTTGTGACACTTGGAAGATGAACTATGGAAACCTTTCAAAAGTACATTGGTAACCGCTGTCAATTTTTCCAATCAGAGAGTCGCAAAATCGAATAATGCATGAAGGAAAACATCACCCCATGTGCGTAGAGACTATAAGTAGGCCCAATGGTGTCGTTGTGATACCTGGAAGATTAAGTATGGAAACATTTCAAAAATGCCTTGCTAACCACTGTAATTTTTTTCCATCCGAGAGTCTCAAAATCGTATAATACATGAAGGAAATCATCACCACCGGTGTGTAGAGATAAAAGGAAGGCCCAATGGCATCACTGTGACACTTGGAAGATGAACTATGGGATCTTTTCGAAAATGCGTTGCTAACCACTGTCAATTTTTCCCATCAGAGAGTCTTAAAATCGAATAATGCATGAAGGAAAACATCACCCCATGGGCGTAGAGATTATAAGTAGGCCCAATGGTGTCGTTGTGATACCTGGAAGATTAAGTATGGAAACATTTCAAAAATGCCTGTAATTTTTTTCCATCCGAGAGTCACAAAATCGAATAATACATGAAGGAAATCGTCACCACCGGTGTGTAGAGATAATAGGTAGGCCCAATGGCGACGTTGTGAAACTTGGAAGGTGAACTATGGAAATCTTTCAAAAATGCATTGCTAACCGCTGTCAATTTTTTCCAACCGAGAGTCTCAAAACCGAAAAATACATGAAGGAAAGCACCACCACCGGTGTGTAGAGATAATAGGCAGGCCCCATTGTCCCCGCTGTCAATTTTTTCCAACCGAGAGTCTCAAAACCGAAAAATACATGAAGGAAAGCACCACCACCGGTGTGTAGAGATAATAGGTAGGCCCCATTGCGTCGTTGTGACACTTGGAAGATAAACTATGGAAACCTTTAAAAAATGCATTGGTAACCACTGTTAATTTTTCCCATCAGAGAGTCTCAAAATCGAATAATGCATGAAGGAAAACATCACCCCATGTGCGTAGAGATTATAAGTAGGCCCAATGGTGTCGTTGTGATACCTGGAAGATTAGGTATGGAAACCTTTCAAAAATGCCTTGCTAACCACTGTAATTTTTTTCCATCCGAGAGTCTCAAAATCGAATAATGCATGAAGGAAAACATCACCACCGGTGTGTAGAGATAATAGGAAAGCCCAATAGCATCGCTGTGACACTTGGAGGATGAACTATGGAAACTTTTCAAAAATGTGTTGCTAACCGCTGTCAATTTTTTCCATCCGAGAGTCTCAAAATCGAATAATACATGAAGGAAATCATCACCACCGGTGTGTAGAGATAATAGGTAGGCCCAATAGCATCCCTGTGACACTTGGAAGATGAACTATGGAAACCTTTCAAAAATGCATTGCTAACCACTATCGATTTTTCCCATCAGAGAGTCTCAAAATCGAATAATACATCGAAATACATCACCTCATGTGTGTAGAGATAATAGGTACGCCCAATGGCGTAGTTCTGACACTTGGAAGATGAGCTATGGAACCCTTTCAAAAATGCTTCGCTAACCGCTGTCAATTTTTTCCATCCGAGAGTCTCAAAACCGAATAATACATAAAGGAAAACATCACCCCATGTGTGTAGAGATTATAAGTAGATACCTGGAAGATTAAGTATGGAAACCTTTCAAAAATGCCTTGCTAACCACTGTAATTTTTTTCCATCCGAGAGTCTCAAAATCGAATAATACATGAAGGAAAGCACCACCACCGGTGTGTAGAGATAATAGGTAGGCCCAATGGCGACGTTGTGAAACTTGGAAGGTGAACTATGGAAATCTTTCAAAAATGCATTGCTAACCGCTGTCAATTTTTTCCAACCGAGAGTCTCAAAACCGAAAAATACATGAAGGAAAGCACCACCACCGGTGTGTAGAGATAATAGGCAGGCCCCATTGTCCCCGCTGTCAATTTTTTCCAACCGAGAGTCTCAAAACCGAAAAATACATGAAGGAAAGCACCACCACCGGTGTGTAGAGATAATAGGTAGGCCCCATTGCGTCGTTGTGACACTTGGAAGATAAACTATGGAAACCTTTAAAAAATGCATTGGTAACCACTGTTAATTTTTCCCATCAGAGAGTCTCAAAATCGAATAATGCATGAAGGAAAACATCACCCCATGTGCGTAGAGATTATAAGTAGGCCCAATGGTGTCGTTGTGATACCTGGAAGATTAGGTATGGAAACCTTTCAAAAATGCCTTGCTAACCACTGTAATTTTTTTCCATCCGAGAGTCTCAAAATCGAATAATGCATGAAGGAAAACATCACCACCGGTGTGTAGAGATAATAGGAAAGCCCAATAGCATCGCTGTGACACTTGGAGGATGAACTATGGAAACTTTTCAAAAATGTGTTGCTAACCGCTGTCAATTTTTTCCATCCGAGAGTCTCGAAATCGAATAATACATGAAGGAAATCATCACCACCGGTGTGTAGAGATAATAGGTAGGCCCAATAGCATCCCTGTGACACTTGGAAGATGAACTATGGAAACCTTTCAAAAATGCATTGCTAACCACTATCGATTTTTCCCATCAGAGAGTCTCAAAATCGAATAATACATCGAAATACATCACCTCATGTGTGTAGAGATAATAGGTACGCCCAATGGCGTAGTTCTGACACTTGGAAGATGAGCTATGGAACCCTTTCAAAAATGCTTCGCTAACCGCTGTCAATTTTTTCCATCCGAGAGTCTCAAAACCGAATAATACATAAAGGAAAACATCACCCCATGTGTGTAGAGATTATAAGTAGATACCTGGAAGATTAAGTATGGAAACCTTTCAAAAATGCCTTGCTAACCACTGTAATTTTTTTCCATCCGAGAGTCTCAAAATCGAATAATACATGAAGGAAATCATCACTATCCGTGTGTAGAGATAATACTAAGGCCCAATAGCATCGTTGTGACACTTGGAAGATGAACTATGGAAACTTTTAAAAAATGCGTTGCTAACCGCTGTCAATTTGTTCCATCCGAGAGTCTCAAAATCGAATGAAACATGAAGGAAAGCACCACCACCGGTGTGTAGAGATTAAAGGTAGGCCCAATGGGGACGTTGTGACACTTGGAAGATGAAATAAAATGCATTGCTAACCGCTGTCAATTTTTTGCAACCGAGAGTCTCAAAACCGAAAAATACATGAAGGAAAGCACCAGCACCGGTGGGTACAGATAATAGGCAGGCCCCATTGCGTCGTTGTGACACTTGGAAGATGAACTATGGAAACCTTTCAAAAATGCATTGCTAACCGCTGTCAATTTTTTCCAACCGAGAGTCTCAAAACCGAAAAATACATGAAGGAAAGCACCACCACCGGTGTGTAGAGATAATAGGTAGGCCCAATGGCGACGTTGTGACACTTGGAAGATGAACTATGGAAATCTTTCAAAAATGCTATGCTAACCGCTGTCAATTTTTTCCAACCGAGAGTCTCAAAACCGAAAAATACATGAAGGAAAGCACCACCACCGGTGTGTAGAGATAATAGGTAGGCCCCATTGCGTCGTTGTGACACTTGGAAGATGAACTTTGGAAACCTTTCAAAAATGCATTGGTAACCACTGTTAATTTTTCCCATTAGAGAGTCTCAAAATCGAATAATGCATGAAGGAAAACATCACCCCATGTGCGTAGAGATTATAAGTAGGCCCAATGGTGTCGTTGTGATACCTGGAAGATTAAGTATGGAAACCTTTCAAAAATGCCTTGCTAACCACTGTAATTTTTTTCCATCCGAGAGTCTCAAAATCGAATAATACATGAAGGAAATCATCACCATCGGTGTGTAGAGATAATATTAAGGCCCAATAGCATCGTTGTGACACTTGGAAGATGAACTATGGGAACATTTCAAAAATGCGTTGCTAACCGCTGTCAATTTTTTCCTTCCGAGAGTCTCAAAATCGAATAATACATGAAGGAAATCATCACCACCGGTGTGTAGAGATAATAGGTAGGCCCAATGGCATCGTAGTGACACTTGGAAGATGAACTTTGGAAACCTTTCAAAAATTTATTGCTAACCACTGTAAGTTTATTCCATCCGAGAGTCTCAAAATCGAATAATGCATGAAAGAAAACATCACCCATGTGTGAAGAGAATATAGGTAGGCCCAATGGTGTCGTTGTGATACTTGGAAGATGAAGTATGGAGACCTTTCAAAAACGCCTTGCTAACCACTGTACATTTTTTTCACCCGAGAGTCTCAAAATCGAATAATGCATGAAGTAAAACATTACCCCATGTGTGTAGAGATTATAGGTAGACCCCTTTGCGTCGTTGTGACACTTGGAAGATGAACTATGGAAACCTTTCAAAAGTACATTGGTAACCGCTGTCAATTTTTCCAATCAGAGAGTCGCAAAATCGAATAATGCATGAAGGAAAACATCACCCCATGTGCGTAGAGACTATAAGTAGGCCCAATGGTGTCGTTGTGATACCTGGAAGATTAAGTATGGAAACATTTCAAAAATGCCTTGCTAACCACTGTAAATTTTTTCCATCCGAGAGTCTCAAAATCGAATTATGCATGAAGGAAAACATCACCTCATGTGTGTAGAAATTATAGGTACGCCCAATGGTGTCGTTGTGATACTTGGAAGATTAAGTATGGAAACCTTTCAAAAATGCTTGCCGAGAGTCTCAAAATCGTATAATACATGAAGGAAATCATCACCACCGGTGTGTAGAGATAAAAGGAAGGCCCAATGGCATCACTGTGACACTTGGAAGATGAACTATGGGATCTTTTCAAAAATGCGTTGCTAACCACTGTCAATTTTTCCCATCAGAGAGTCTTAAAATCGAATAATGCATGAAGGAAAACATCACCCCATGTGCGTAGAGATTATAAGTAGGCCCAATGGTGTCGTTGTGATACCTGGAAGATTAAGTATGGAAACCTTTCAAAAATGTTTTGCTAACCACTGTAAGTTTATTCCATCCGAGAGTCTCAAAATCGAATAATGCATGAAAGAAAACATCACCCATGTGTGAAGAGAATATAGGTAGGCCCAATGGTGTCGTTGTGATACTTGGAAGATGAAGTATGGAAACCTTTCAAAAATGCCTTGCTAACCACTGTACATTTTTTTCATCCGAGAGTCTCAAAATCGAATAATGCATGAAGGAAAACATCACCCCATGTGTGTAGAGATTATAGGTAGGCCCCATTGCGTCGTTGTGACACTTGGAAGATGAACTATGGAAACCTTTCAAAAATGCATTGGTAACCGCTGTCAATTTTTCCAATCAGAGAGTCGCAAAATCGAATAATACATGAAGGAAATCATCACCATCCGTGTGTAGAGATAATACTAAGGCCCAATAGCATCGTTGTGACACTTGGAAGATGAACTATGGAAACTTTTAAAAAATGCGTTGCTAACCGCTGTAAATTTTTCCCATCAGAGAGTCTCAAAATCGAATTATGCATGAAGGAAAACATCACCCCATGTGCGTAGAGATTATAAGTAGGCCCAATGGTGTCGTTGTGATACCTGGAAGATTAAGTATGGAAACATTTCAAAAATGCCTTGCTAACCACTGTAAATTTTTTCCATCCGAGAGTCTCAAAATCGAATAATGCATGAAGGAAAACATCACCACCGGTGTGTAGAGATAATAGGAAAGCCCAATAGCATCGCTGTGACACTTGGAGGATGAACTATGGAAACTTTTCAAAAATGTGTTGCTAACCGCTGTAATTTTTTTCCATCCGAGAGTCTCAAAATCGAATAATACATGAAGGAAATCATCACCATCGGTGTGTAGAGATAATATTAAGGCCCAATAGCATCGTTGTGACACTTGGAAGATGAACTATGGGAACATTTCAAAAATGCGTTGCTAACCGCTGTCAATTTTTTCCTTCCGAGAGTCTCAAAATCGAATAATACATGAAGGAAATCATCACCACCGGTGTGTAGAGATAATAGGTAGGCCCAATGGCATCGTAGTGACACTTGGAAGATGAACTTTGGAAACCTTTCAAAAATTTATTGCTAACCACTGTAAGTTTATTCCATCCGAGAGTCTCAAAATCGAATAATGCATGAAAGAAAACATCACCCATGTGTGAAGAGAATATAGGTAGGCCCAATGGTGTCGTTGTGATACTTGGAAGATGAAGTATGGAGACCTTTCAAAAACGCCTTGCTAACCACTGTACATTTTTTTCACCCGAGAGTCTCAAAATCGAATAATGCATGAAGTAAAACATTACCCCATGTGTGTAGAGATTATAGGTAGACCCCTTTGCGTCGTTGTGACACTTGGAAGATGAACTATGGAAACCTTTCAAAAGTACATTGGTAACCGCTGTCAATTTTTCCAATCAGAGAGTCGCAAAATCGAATAATGCATGAAGGAAAACATCACCCCATGTGCGTAGAGACTATAAGTAGGCCCAATGGTGTCGTTGTGATACCTGGAAGATTAAGTATGGAAACATTTCAAAAATGCCTTGCTAACCACTGTAAATTTTTTCCATCCGAGAGTCTCAAAATCGAATAATGCATGAAGGAAAACATCACCTCATGTGTGTAGAAATTATAGGTACGCCCAATGGTGTCGTTGTGATACTTGGAAGATTAAGTATGGAAACCTTTCAAAAATGCTTGCCGAGAGTCTCAAAATCGTATAATACATGAAGGAAATCATCACCACCGGTGTGTAGAGATAAAAGGAAGGCCCAATGGCATCACTGTGACACTTGGAAGATGAACTATGGGATCTTTTCAAAAATGCGTTGCTAACCACTGTCAATTTTTCCCATCAGAGAGTCTTAAAATCGAATAATGCATGAAGGAAAACATCACCCCATGTGCGTAGAGATTATAAGTAGACCCAATGGTGTCGTTGTGATACCTGGAAGATTAAGTATGGAAACATTTCAAAAATGCCTTGCTAACCACTGTAAATTTTTTCCATCCGAGAGTCTCAAAATCGAATAATGCATGAAGGAAAACATCACCCCATGTGTGTAGAGATTAAAGGTAGGCCCCATTGCGTCGTTGTGACACTTGGAAGATGAACTATGGAAACCTTTCAAAAATGCATTGGTAACCGCTGTCAATTTTTCCAATCAGAGAGTCGCAAAATCGAATAATGCATGAAGGAAAACATCACCCCATGTGCGTAGAGATTATAAGTAGGCCCAATGGTGTCGTTTTGATACCTGGAAGATTAAGTATGGAAACCTTTCAAAAATGCCTTGCTAACCACTGTAATTTTTTTCCATCCGAGCGTCTCAAAATCGAATAATACATGCAGGAAATCATCACCGTCCGTGTGTAGAGATAATACTAAGGCCCAATAGCATCGTTGTGACACTTGGAAGATGAACTATGGAAACTTTTAAAAAATGCGTTGCTAACCGCTGTCAATTTTTTCCATCCGAGAGTCTCAAAATCGAATAATGCATGAAAGAAAACATCACCCATGTGTGAAGAGAATATAGGTAGGCCCAATGGTGTCGTTGTGATACTTGGAAGATGAAGTATGGAAACCTTTCAAAAATGCCTTGCTAACCACTGTACATTTTTTTCATCCGAGAGTCTCAAAATCGAATAATGCATGAAGGAAAACATCACCCCATGTGTGTAGAGATTATAGGTAGGCCCCATTGCGTCGTTGTGACACTTGGAAGATGAACTATGGAAACCTTTCAAAAATGCATTGGTAACCGCTGTCAATTTTTCCAATCAGAGAGTCGCAAAATCGAATAATACATGAAGGAAATCATCACCATCCGTGTGTAGAGATAATACTAAGGCCCAATAGCATCGTTGTGACACTTGGAAGATGAACTATGGAAACTTTTAAAAAATGCGTTGCTAACCGCTGTAAATTTTTCCCATCAGAGAGTCTCAAAATCGAATTATGCATGAAGGAAAACATCACCCCATGTGCGTAGAGATTATAAGTAGGCCCAATGGTGTCGTTGTGATACCTGGAAGATTAAGTATGGAAACATTTCAAAAATGCCTTGCTAACCACTGTAAATTTTTTCCATCCGAGAGTCTCAAAATCGAATAATGCATGAAGGAAAACATCACCACCGGTGTGTAGAGATAATAGGAAAGCCCAATAGCATCGCTGTGACACTTGGAGGATGAACTATGGAAACTTTTCAAAAATGTGTTGCTAACCGCTGTCAATTTTTTCCATCCGAGAGTCTCGAAATCGAATAATACATGAAGGAAATCATCACCACCGGTGTGTAGAGATAATAGGAAGGCCCAATAGCATCTCTGTGACACTTGGAAGATGAACTATGGAAACCTTTCAAAAATGCATTGCTAACCACTATCGATTTTTCCCATCAGAGAGTCTCAAAATCGAATAATACATCGAAATACATCACCTCATGTGTGTAGAGATAATAGGTACGCCCAATGGCGTAGTTCTGACACTTGGAAGATGAGCTATGGAACCCTTTCAAAAATGCTTCGCTAACCGCTGTCAATTTTTCCATCCGAGAGTCTCAAAACCGAATAATACATAAAGGAAATCATCACCATCCGTGTGTAGAGATAATACTAAGGCCCAATAGCATCGTTGTGACACTTGGAAGATGAACTATGGAAACTTTTAAAAAATGCGTTGCTAACCGCTGTCAATTTTTTCCATCCGAGAGTCTCAAAATCGAATGAAACATGAAGGAAAGCACCACCACCGGTGTGTAGAGATTAAAGGTAGGCCCAATGGGGACGTTGTGACACTTGGAAGATGAACTATGGAAATCTTTCGAAAATGCATTGCTAACCGCTGTCAATTTTTTGCAACCGAGAGTCTCAAAACCGAAAAATACATGAAGGAAAGCACCACCACCGGTGTGTAGAGATAATAGGTAGGCCCCATTGCGTCGTTGTGACACTTGGAAGATGAACTTTGGAAACCTTTCAAAAATGCATTGGTAACCACTGTTAATTTTTCCCATTAGAGAGTCTCAAAATCGAATAATGCATGAAGGAAAACATCACCCCATGTGCGTAGAGATTATAAGTAGGCCCAATGGTGTCGTTGTGATACCTGGAAGATTAAGTATGGAAACCTTTCAAAAATGCCTTGCTAACCACTGTAATTTTTTTCCATCCGAGAGTCTCAAAATCGAATAATACATGAAGGAAATCATCACCATCGGTGTGTAGAGATAATATTAAGGCCCAATAGCATCGTTGTGACACTTGGAAGATGAACTATGGAAACCTTTCAAAAGTACATTGGTAACCGCTGTCAATTTTTCCAATCAGAGAGTCGCAAAATCGAATAATGCATGAAGGAAAACATCACCCCATGTGCGTAGAGACTATAAGTAGGCCCAATGGTGTCGTTGTGATACCTGGAAGATTAAGTATGGAAACATTTCAAAAATGCCTTGCTAACCACTGTACATTTTTTCCATCCGAGAGTCTCAAAATCGAATTATGCATGAAGGAAAACATCACCTCATGTGTGTAGAAATTATAGGTACGCCCAATGGTGTCGTTGTGATACTTGGAAGATTAAGTATGGAAACCTTTCAAAAATGCTTGCTAACCACTGTAATTTTTTTCCATCCGAGAGTCTCAAAATCGAATAATGCATGAAGGAAAACATCACCCCGTGTGCGTAGAGATTATAAGTAGGCCCAATGGTGTCGTTGTGATACCTGGAAGATTAAGTATGGAAACATTTCAAAAATGCCTGTAATTTTTTTTCCATCCGAGAGTCACAAAATCGAATAATACATGAAGGAAATCGTCACCACCGGTGTGTAGAGATAATAGGTAGGCCCAATGGCGACGTTGTGAAACTTGGAAGATGAACTATGGAAATCTTTCAAAAATGCATTGCTAACCGCTGTCAATTTTTTCCAACCGAGAGTCTCAAAACCGAAAAATACATGAAGGAAAGCACCACCACCGGTGTGTAGAGATAATAGGCAGGCCCCATTGTCCCCGCTGTCAATTTTTTCCAACCGAGAGTCTCAAAACCGAAAAATACATGAAGGAAAGCACCACCACCGGTGTGTAGAGATAATAGGTAGGCCCCATTGCGTCGTTGTGACACTTGGAAGATAAACTATGGAAACTTTTCAAAAATGTGTTGCTGACATGAAGGAAAACATCACCCCATGTGCGTAGAGATTATAAGTAGGCCCAATGGTGTCGTTGTGATACCTGGAAGATTAGGTATGGAAACCTTTCAAAAAATGCCTTGCTAACCACTGTAATTTTTTTCCATCCGAGAGTCTCAAAATCGAATAATGCATGAAGGACAAACATCACCACCGGTGTGTAGAGATAATAGGAAAGCCCAATAGCATCGCTGTGACACTTGGAGGATGAACTATGGAAACTTTTCAAAAATGTGTTGCTAACCGCTGTCAATTTTTTCCATCCGAGAGTCTCAAAATCGAATAATACATGAAGGAAATCATCACCCATGTGTGTAGAGATAATAGGCAGGCCCAATAGCATCTCTGTGACACTTGGAAGATGAACTATGGAAACCTTTCAAAAATGCATTGCTAACCACTATCGATTTTTCCCATCAGAGAGTCTCCAAACATCGATAATACATCGAAATACATCACCTCATGTGTGTAGAGATAATAGGTACGCCCAATGGCGTAGTTCTGACACTTGGAAGATGAGCTATGGAACCCTTTCAAAAATGCGCTCGCTAACCGCTGGTCAATTTTTCTCCATCCGAGAGTCTCAAAACCGAATAATACATAAAGGAAAAACATCACCCCATAGTGTGTAGAGATTATAAGTAGGCCCAATGGTGTCGTTGTGATACCTGGAAGATTAAGTATGGAAACCTTTCAAAATGCCTTGGCTGAACCACTGTAATTTTCTTCCATCCGAGAGTCTCAAAATCGAATAATACATGAGGGAAATCATCACCATCCGTGTGTAGAGATAATACTAAGGCCCAATAGCATCGTTGTGACACTTGGAAGATGAACTATGGAAACTTTTAAAAAAATGCGTTGCTCTAAACCGCTGTCAATTTTTTCCATCCGAGAGTCTCAAAATCGAATGAAACATGAAGGAAAGCACCACCACCGGTGTGTAGAGATAAAGGTAGGCCCAATGGCGACGTTGTGACACTTGGAAGATGAACTATGGAAACCTTTCAAAAATGCATTGGTAACCTCTGTTAATTTTTCCCTTTAGAGAGTCTCAAAATCGAATAATGCATGAAGGAAAACATCACCCCATGTGCGTAGAGATTATAAGTAGGCCCAATGATGTCGTTGTGATACCTGGAAGATTAAGTATGGAAACCTTTCAAAAATGCCTTGCTAACCACTGTAATTTTTTTCCATCCGAGAGTCTCAAAATCGAATAATACATGAAGGAAATCATCACCATCGGTGTGTAGAGATAATATTAAGGCCCAATAGCATCGTTGTGACACTTGGAAGATGAACTATGGAAACCTTTCAAAAATGCGTTGCTAACCGCTGTCAATTTTTTTCCTTCCGAGAGTCTCAAAATCCAATAATACGATGAAGGAAATCATCACCACCGGTGTGTAGAGATAATAGGTAGGCCCAATGGCAATCGTTGTGACACTTGGAAGATGAACTTTGGAAACCGTTCAAAAATGTATTGCTAGCCACTGTAAGTTTATTCCATCCGAGAGTCTCAAAATCGAATAATGCATGAAAGAAAACATCACCCATGTGTGAAGAGAATATAGGTAGGCCCAATGGTGTCGTTGTGATACTTGGAAGATGAAGTATGGAAACCTTTCAAAAATGCCTTGCTAACCACTGTACATTTTTTCATCCGAGAGTCTCAAAATCGAATAATGCATGAAGGAAAACATCACCGCATGTGTGTAGAGATTATAGGTAAGCCCCATTGCGTCGTTGTGACACTTGGAAGATGAACTATTGAAACCTTTCAAAAATGCATTGGTAACCGCTGTCAATTTTTCCAATCAGAGAGTCGCAAAATCGAATAATGCATGAAGGAAAACATCACCCCATGTGCGTAGAGATTATAAGTAGGCCCAATGGTGTCGTTGTGATACCTGGAAGATTAAGTATGGAAACATTTCAAAAATGCCTTGCTAACCACTGTAAATTTTTTTCCATCCGAGAGTCTCAAAATCGAATTATGCATGAAGGAAAACATCACCCCTTGTGTGTAGAAATTATAGGTACGCCCAATGGTGTCGTTGTGATACTTGGAAGATTAAGTATGGAAACCTTTCAAAAATGCTTGCTAACCACTGTAATTTTTTTTCCATCCGAGAGTCTCAAAATCGAATAATACATGAAGGAAATCATCACCACCGGTGTGTAGAGATAAAAGGAAGGCCCAATGGCATCTTTGAGATTCTTGGAAGATGAACTATGGAAACTTTTCAAAAATGCGTTGCTAACCACTGTCAATTTTTCCCATCAGAGAGTCTCAAAATCGAATAATGCATGAAGGAAAACATCACCATATGTGCGTAGAGATTATAAGTAGGCCCAATGGTGTCGTTGTGATACCTGGAAGATTAGGTATGGAAACCTTTCAAAAATGCCTTGCTAACCACTGTAATTTTTTTCCATCCGAGAGTCTCAAAATCGAATAATGCATGAAGGAAAACATCACCACCGGTGTGTAGAGATAATAGGAAAGCCCAATAGCATCGCTGTGACACCTTGGAGGATGAACTATGGAAACTTTTCAAAAATGTGTTGCTAACCGCTGTCAATTTTTTCCATCCGAGAGTTTCGAAATCGAATAATACATGAAGGAAATCATCACCACCGGTGTGTAGAGATAATAGGAAGGCCCAATAGCATCTCTGTGACACTTGGAAGATGAACTATGGAAACCTTTCAAAAATGTATTGCTAACCACTGTAAGTTTATTCCATCCGAGGGTCTCAAAATCGAATAATGCATGAAAGAAAACATCACCCATGTGTGAAGAGAATATAGGTAGGCCCAATGGTGTCGTTGTGATAATTGGAAGATGAAGTATGGAAACCTTTCAAAAATGCCTTGCTAACCACTGTACATTTTTTTCATCCGAGAGTCTCAAAATCGAATAATGCATGAAGGAAAATATCACCCCATGTGCGTAGAGATTATAGGTAGGCCCCATTGCGTCGTTGTGACACTTGGAAGATGAACTATGGAAAACTTTCAAAAATGCATTGGTAACCGCTGTCAATTTTTCCAATCAAAGAGTCGCAAAATCGAATAATGCATGAAGGAAAACATCACCCCATGTGCGTAGAGATTATAAGTAGGCCCATGGTGTCGTTGTGATACCTGGAAGATTAAGTATGGAAACATTTCAAAATGCTTGCTAACCACTGTAATTTTTTTCCATCCGAGAGTCTCAAAATCGAATAATACATGAAGGAAATCATCACCACCGGTGTGTAGAGATAAAAAGGAAGGCCCAATGGCTCACTGTGACACTTGGAAGATGAACTATGGATCTTTTCAAAAATGCGTTGCCTAACCACTGTCAATTTTTCCCATCAGAGAGTCTCAAAATCGAATAATGCATGAAGGAAAACATCACCCCATGTGCGTAGAGATTATAAGTAGGCCCAATGGTGTCGTTGTGATACCTGGAAGATTAAGTATGGAAACATTTCAAAAATGCCTGTAATTTTTTTTCAATCCGAGAGTCTCAAAATCGAATAATACATGAAGGAAATCGTAAACACCGGTGTGTAGAGATAATAGGTAGGCCCCAATTGGCGACGTTGTGAAACCTTGGAAGATGAACTATGGAAATCTTTCAAAAATGCATTGCTAACCGCTGTCAATTTTTTCCAACCGAGAGTCTCAAAACCGAAAAATACATGAAGGAAAGCACCACCAACGGTGTGTAGAGATAATAGGCAGGCCCCATTGCGTCGTTGTGACACATGGAAAATGTACTATGGAAATCTTTCAAAAATGCTTTGCTAACCGCTGTCAATTTTTTCCAACCGAGAGTCTCAAAACCGAAAAATACATGAAGGAAAGCACCACCACCGTGTGTAGAGATAATAGTAGGCCCCCATTGCGTCGTTGTGACACTTGGAAGATAAACTATGGAAACCTTTAAAAAATGCATTGGTAACCACTGTTAATTTTGCCCATCAGAGAGTCTCAAAATGGAAACCTTTAAAAAATGCATTGGTAACCACTGTTAATTTTGCCCATCAGAGAGTCTCAAAATCGAATAATGCATGAAGGAAAACATCACCCCATGTGCGTAGAGATTATAAGTAGGCCCAATGTTGTCGTTGTGATACCTGGAAGATTAGGTATGGAAACCTTTCAAAAATGCCTTGCTAACCACTGTAATTTTTTTCCAGCCGAGAGTCTCAAAATCGAATAATGCATGAAGGAAAACATCACCACCGGTGTGTAGAGATAATAGGAAAGCCCAATAGCATCGCTGTGACACTTGGAGGATGAACTATGGAAACTTTTCAAAAATGTGTTGCTAACCGCTGTCAATTTTTTCCATCCGAGAGTCTCGAAATCGAATAATACATGAAGGAAATCATCACCACCGGTGTGTAGAGATAATAGGAAGGCCCAATAGCATCTCTGTGACACTTGAAAGATGAACTATGGAAACCTTTCAAAAATGCATTGCTAACCACTATCGATTTTTCCCATCAGAGAGTCTCAAAATCGAATAATACATCGAAATACATCACCTCATGTGTGTAGAGATAATAGGTACGATCAATGGCGTAGTTCTGACACTTGGAAGATGAGCTATGGAACCCTTTCAAAAATGCGTCGCTAACCGCTGTCAATTTTTTCCATCCGAGAGTCTCAAAACCGAATAATACATAAAGGAAAACATCACCCCATGTGTGTAGAGATTATAAGTAGGCCCAATGGTGTCGTTGTGATACCTGGAAGATTAAGTATGGAAACCTTTCAAAAATGCCTTGCTAACCACTGTAATTCTTTTCCATCCGAGAGTCTCAAAATCGAATAGTACATGAAGGAAATCATCACCATCCGTGTGTAGAGATAAGACTAAGGCGCAAAAGCATCGTTGTGACACTTGGAAGATGAACTATGGAAACTTTTAAAAAATGCGTTGCTAACCGCTGTCAATTTTTTCCATCCGAGAGTCTCAAAATCGAATGAAGCATGAAGGAAAGCACCACCACCGGTGTGTAGAGATTAAAGGTAGGCCCAATGGCGACGTTGTGACACTTGGAAGATGAACTATGGAAATCTTTCGAAAATGCATTGCTAACCGCTGTCAATTTTTTGCAACCGAGAGTCTCAAAACCGAAAAATACATAAAGGAAAGCACCAGCACCGGTGTGAGCAGATAATAGGCAGGCCCCATTGCGTCGTTGTGACACTTGGAAGATGAACTATGGAAACCTTTCAAAAATGCATTGCTAACCGCTGTCAATTTTTTCCAACCGAGAGTCTCAAAACCGAAAAATACATGAAGGAAAGCACCACCACCGGTGTGTAGAGATAATAGGTAGGCCCAATGGCGACGTTGTGACACTTGGAAGATGAACTATGGAAATCTTTCAAAAATGCTTTGCTAACCGCTGTCAATTTTTTCCAACCGAGAGTCAAAGCCGAAAAATACATGAAGGAAAGCACCACCACCGGTGTGTAGAGATAATAGGTAGTTTGACATTCCATTGCGTCGTTGTGACACTTGGAAGATGAACTATGGAAACCTTTCAAAAATGCATTGGTAACCACTGTTAATTTTTCCCATTAGAGAGTCTCAAAATCGAATAATGCATGAAGGAAAACATCACCCCATGTGCGTAGAGATTATAAGTAGGCCCAATGGTGTCGTTGTGATACCTGGAAGATTAAGTATGGAAACCTTTCAAAAATGCCTTGCTAACCACTGTAATTTTTTCCATCCGAGAGTCTCAAAATCGAATAATACATGAAGGAAATCATCACCATCGGTGTGTAGAGATAATATTAAGGCCCAATAGCATCGTTGTGACACTTGGAAGATGAACTATGGGAACATTTCAAAATGCGTTGCTAACCGCTGTCAATTTTTTCCTTCCGAGAGTCTCAAAATCGAATAATACATGAAGGAAATCATCACCACCGGTGTGTAGAGATAATAGGTAGGCCCAATGGCATCGTTGTGACACTTGGAAGATGAACCTTGGAAACCTTTCAAAAATGTATTGCTAACCACTGTAAGTTTACTCCATCGAGAGTCTCAAAATCGAATAATGCATGAAAGAAAACATCACCCATGTGTGAAGAGAATATAGGTAGGCCCAATGGTGTCGTTGTGATACTTGGAAGATGAAGTATGGAAACCTTTCAAAAATGCCTTGCTAACCACTGTACATTTTTTTCATCCGAGAGTCTCAAAATCGAATAATGCATGAAGGAAAACATCACCCCATGTGTGTAGAGATTATAGGTAGGCCCCATTGCGTCGTTGTGACACTTGGAAGATGAACTATGGAAACCTTTCAAAATGCATTGGTAACCGCTGTCAATTTTTCCAATCAGAGAGTCGCAAAATCGAATAATGCATGAAGGAAAACATCACCCCATGTGCGTAGAGATTATAAGTAGGCCCAATGGTGTCGTTGTGATACCTGGAAGATTAAGTATGGAAACATTTCAAAAATGCCTTGCTAACCACTGTAAATTTTTTCCATCCGAGAGTCTCAAAATCGAATTATGCATGAAGGAAAACATCACCACCGGTGTGTAGAGATAAAAGGAAGGCCCAATGGCATCACTGTGACACTTGGAAGATGAACTATGGGATCTTTTCAAAAATGCGTTGCTAACCACTGTCAATTTTTCCCATCAGAGAGTCTCAAAATCGAATAATGCATGAAGGAAAACATCACCCCATGTGCGTAGAGATTATAAGTAGGCCCAATGGTGTCGTTGTGATACCTGGAAGATTAAGTATGGAAACATTTCAAAAATGCCTGTAATTTTTTTCCATCCGAGAGTCTCAAAATCGAATAATACATGAAGGAAATCGTCACCACCGGTGTGTAGAGATAATAGGTAGGCCCAATGGCGACGTTGTGAAACTTGGAAGATAAACTATGGAAATCTATCAAAAATGCATTGCTAACCGCTGTCAATTTTTTCCAACCGAGAGTCTCAAAACCGAAAAATACATGAAGGAAAGCACCACCACCGGTGTGTAGAGATAATACGCAGGCCCCATTGCGTCGTTGTGACACCTGGAAGATGTACTATGGAAATCTTTCAAAAATGCTTTGCTAACCGCTGTCAATTTTTTCCAACCGAGAGTCTCAAAACCGAAAAATACATGAAGGAAAGCACCACCACCGGTGTGTAGAGATAATAGGTAGGCCCCATTGCGTCGTTGTGACACTTGGAAGATAAACTATGGAAACCTTTAAAAAATGCATTGGTAACCACTGTTAATTTTTCCCATCAGAGAGTCTCAAAATCGAATAATGCATGAAGGAAAACATCACCCCATGTGCGTAGAGATTATAAGTAGGCCCAATGGTGTCGTTGTGATACCTGGAAGATTAGGTATGGAAACCTTTCAAAAATGCCTTGCTAGCCACTGTAATTTTTTTCCATCCGAGAGTCTTAAAATCGAATAATGCATGAAGGAAAACATCACCCCATGTGTGTAGAGATAATAGGAAAGCCCAATAGCATCGCTGTGAACTTGAAGGATGAACTATGGAAACTTTTCAAAAATGTGTTGCTAACCGCTGTCAATTTTTTCCATCCGAGAGTCTCGAAATCGAATAATACATGAAGGAAATCATCACCACCGGTGTGTAGAGATAATAGGAAGGCCCAATAGCATCTCTGTGACACTTGGAAGATGAACTATGGAAACCTTTCAAAAATGCATTGCTATCCACTATCGATTTTTCCCATCAGAGAGTCTCAAAATCGAATAATACATCGAAATACATCACCTCATGTGTGTAGAGATAATAGGTACGCCCAATGGCGTAGTTCTGACACTTGGAAGATGAGCTATGGAACCCTTTCAAAAATGCGTCGCTAACCGCTGTCAATTTTTTCCATCCGAGAGTCTCAAAAGGAAAACATCACCCCATGTGTGTAGAGATTATAAGTAGGCCCAATGGTGTCGTTGTGATACCTGGAAGATTAAGTATGGAAACCTTTCAAAAATGCCTTGCTAACCACTGTAATTTTTTTCCATCCGAGAGTCTCAAAATCGAATAATACATGAAGGAAATCATCACCCATGTGTGAAGAGAATATAGGTAGGCCCAATGGTGTCGTTGTGATACTTGGAAGATGAAGTATGGAAACCTTTCAAAAATGCCTTGCTAACCACTGTACATTTTTTTCATCCGAGAGTCTCAAAATCGAATAATGCATGAAGGAAAACATCACCCCATGTGTGTAGAGATTATAGGTAGGCCCCATTGCGTCGTTGTGACACTTGGAAGATGAACTATGGAAACCTTTCAAAAATGCATTGGTAACCGCTGTCAATTTTTCCAATCAGAGAGTCGCAAAATCGAATAATGCATGAAGGAAAACATCACCCCATGTGCGTAGAGATTATAAGTAGGCCCAATGGTGTCGTTGTGATACCTGGAAGATTAAGTATGGAAACATTTCAAAAATGCCTTGCTAACCACTGTAAATTTTTTTCAATCCGAGAGTCTCAAAATCGAATTATGCATGAAGGAAAACATCACCCCATTTGTGTAGAAATTATAGGTACGCCCAATGGTGTCGTTGTGATACTTGGAAGATTAAGTATGGAAACCTTTCAAAAATGCTTGCTAACCACTGTACATTTTTTCCATCCGAGAGTCTCAAAATCGAATAATACATGAAGGAAATCATCACCACCGGTGTGTAGAGATAAAAGAAAGGCCCAATGGCATCACTGTGACACTTGGAAGATGAACTATGGGATCTTTTCAAAAAATGCGTTGCTAACCACTGTCAATTTTTCCCATCAGAGAGTCTCAAAATCGAATAATGCATGAAGGAAAACATCACCCCATGTGCGTAGAGATTATAAGTAGGCCCAATGGTGTCGTTGTGATACCTGGAAGATTAAGTATGGAAACATTTCAAAAATGCCTGTAATTTTTTTCCATCCGAGAGTCTCAAAATCGAATAATACATGAAGGAAATCTTCACCACCGGTGTGTAGAGATAATAGGTAGGGCCAATGGCGACGTTGTGAAACTTGGAAGATGAACTATGGAAATCTTTCAAAAATGCATTGCTAACCGCTGTCAATTTTTTTCCAACCGAGAGTCTCAAAACCGAAAAATACATGAAGGAAAGCACCACCACCGGTGTGTAGAGATAATAAGCAGGCCCCATTGCGTCGTTGTGACACATGGAAGATGTACTATGGAAATCTTTCAAAAATGCTTTGCTAACCGCTGTAAATTTTTTCCAACCGAGAGTCTCAAAACCGAAAAATACATGAAGGAAAGCACCACCACCGGTGTGTAGAGATAATAGGTAGGCCCCATTGCGTCGTTGTGACACTTGGAAGATAAACTATGGAAACCTTTAAAAAATGCATTGGTAACCACTGTTAATTTTTCCCATCAGAGAGTCTCAAAATCGAATAATGCATGAAGGAAAACATCACCCCATGTGCGTAGAGATTATAAGTAGGCCCAATATTGTCGTTGTGATACCTGGAAGATTAGGTATGGAAACCTTTCAAAAATGCCTTGCTAACCACTGTAATTTTTTCCATCCGAGAGTCTCAAAATCGAATAATGCATGAAGGAAAACATCACCACCGGTGTGTAGAGATAAAAGGAAAGCCCAATAGCATCGCTGTGACACTTGGAGGATGAACTATGGAAACTTTTCAAAAATGTGTTGCTAACCGCTGTCAATTTTTTCCATCCGAGAGTCTCGAAATCGAGTAATACATGAAGGAAATCATCACCACCGGTGTGTAGAGATAATAGGAAGGCCCAATAGCATCTCTGTGACACATTGGAAGATGAACTATGGAAACCTTTCAAAAATGCATTGCTAACCACTATCGATTTTTCCCATCAGAGAGTCTCAAAATCGAATAATACATCGAAATACATCACCTCATGTGTGTAGAGATAATAGGTACGCCCAATGGCGTAGTTCTGACACTTGGAAGATGAGCTATGGAACCCTTTCAAAAATGCTTTGCTAACCGCTGTCAATTTTGTCCATCCGAGAGTCTCAAAACCGAAAAATACATGAAGGAAAGCACCACCACCGGTGTGTAGAGATAATAGGTAGGCCCAATGGCGACGTTGTGACACTTGGAAGATGAACTATGGAAATCTTTCAAAAATGCTTTGCTAACCGCTGTCAATTTTTTTCAACCGAGAGTCTCAAAACCGAAAAATACATGAAGGAAAGCACCAGCACCGGTGTGTACAGATAATAGGCAGGCCCCATTGCGTCGTTGTGACACTTGGAAGATGAACTATGGAAACTTTTAAAAAATGCGTTGCTAACCGCTGTCAATTTTTTCCATCCGAGAGTCTCAAAATCGAATGAAACATGAAGGAAAGCACCACCACCGGTGTGTAGAGATAAAAGGTAGGCCCAATGGCGACGTTGTGACACTTGGAAGATGAACTATGGAAATCTTTCGAAAATGCATAACTAACCGCTGTCAATTTTTTGCAACCGTGAGTCTCAAAACCGAAAAATACATGAAGGAAAGCACCAGCACCGGGGTGTACAGATAATAGGCAGGCCCCATTGCGTCGTTGTGACACTTGGAAGATGAACTATGGAAACCTTTCAAAAATGCATTGCAAACCGCTGTCAATTTTTTCCAACCGAGAGTCTCAAAACCGAAAAATACATGAAGGAAAGCACCACCACCGGTGTGTAGAGATAATAGGTAGGCCCAATGGCGACGTTGTGACACTTGGAAGATGAACTATGGAAATCTTTCAAAAATGCGTTGCTAACCGCTGTCAATTTTTTCCAACCGAGAGTCTCAAAGCCGAAAAATACATGAAGGAAAGCACCACCACCGGTGTGTAGAGATAATAGGTAGGCCCCATTGCGTCGTTGTGACACTTGAAAGATGAACTATGGAAACCTTTCAAAAATGCATTGGTAACCACTGTTAATTTTTCCCATTAGAGAGTCTCAAAATCGAATAATGCATGAAGGAAAACATCACCCCATGTGCGTAGAGATTATAAGTAGGCCCAATGGTGTCGTTGTGATACCTGGAAGATTAAGTATGGAAACCTTTCAAAAATGCCTTGCTAACCACTGTAATTTTTTTCCATCCGAGAGTCTCAAAATCGAATAATACATGAAGGAAATCATCACCATCGTGTGTAGAGATAATATGAAGGCCCAATAGCATCGTTGTGACACTTGGAAGATGAACTATGGGAACATTTCAAAAATGCGTTGCTAACCGCTGTCAATTTTTTCCTTCCGAGAGTCTCAAAATCGAATAATACATGAAGGAAATCATCACCACCGGTGTGTAGAGATAATAGGTAGGCCCAATGGCATCGTTGTGACACTTGGAAGATGAACTTTGGAAACCTTTCAAAAATGTATTGCTAACCACTGTAAGTTTATTCCATCCGAGAGTCTCAAAATCGAATAATGCATGAAAGAAAACATCACCCATGTGTGAAGAGAATATAGGTAGGCCCAATGGTGTCGTTGTGATACTTGGAAGACGAAGTATGGAAACCTTTCAAAAATGCCTTGCTAACCACTGTACATTTTTTTCATCCGAGAGTCTCAAAATCGAATAATGCATGAAGGAAAACATCACCCCATGTGTGTAGAGATTATAGGTAGGCCCCATTGCGTCGTTGTGACACTTGGAAGATGAACTATGGAAACCTTTCAAAAATGCATTGGTAACCGCTGTCAATTTTTCCAATCAGAGAGTCGCAAAATCGAATAATGCATGAAGGAAAACATCACCCCATGTGCGCAGAAATTATAAGTAGGCCCAATGGTGTCGTGGTGATACCTGGAAGATTAAGTATGGAAACATTTCAAAAATGCCTTGCTAACCACTGTAAATTTTTTCCATCCGAGAGTCTCAAAATCGAATTATGCATGAAGGAAAACATCACCCCATGTGTGTAGAAATTATAGGTACGCCCAATGGTGTCGTTGTGATACTTGAAAGATTAAGTATGGAAACCTTTCAAAAATGCTTGCTAACCACTGTAATTTTTTTCCATCCGAGAGTCTCAAAATCGAATAATACATGAAGGAAATCATCACCACCGGTTGTGTAGAGATAAAAGGAAGGCCCAATGGCATCACTGTGACACTTGGAAGATGAAACTATGTGGATCTTTTCAAAATGCGTTGCTAACCACTGTCAATTTTTCCCATCAGATAGTCTCAAAATCGAATAATGCATGAAGGAAAACATCACCCCATGTGCGTAGAGATTATAAGTAGGCCCAATGGTGTCGTTGTGATACCTGGAAGATTAAGTATGGAAACATTTCAAAAATGCCTGTAATTTTTTTCCATCCGAGAGTCTCAAAAATCGAATAATACATGAAGGAAATCGTCACCACCGGTGTGTAAGAGATAATAGGTAGGCCCAATGGCGACGTTGTGAAACTTGGAAGATGAACTATGGAAATCTTTCAAAAATGCATTGCTAACCGCTGTCAATTTTTTCCAACCGAGAGTCTCAAAACCGAAAAATACATGAAGGAAAGCACCACCACCGGTGTGTAGAGATAATAGGCAGGCCCCATTGGGTCGTTTGTGACACATGGAAGATGTACTATGGAAATCTTTCAAAAATGCATTGCTAACCGCTGTCAATTTTTTCCAACCGAGAGTCTCAAAACCGAAAAATACATGAAGGAAAGCACCACCACCGGTGTGTAGAGATAATAGGTAGGCCCCATTGCGTCGTTGTGACACTTGGAAGATGAACTATGGAAACCTTTAAAAAATGCATTGGTAACCACTGTTAATTTTTCCCATCAGAGAGTCTCAAAATCGAATAATGCATGAAGGAAAACATCACCCATGTGCGTAGAGATTATAAGTAGGCCCAATGGTGTCGTTGTGATACCTGGAAGATTAGGTATGGAAACCTTTCAAAAATGCCTTGCTAACCACTGTATTTTTTTCCATCCGAGAGTATCAAAATCGAACAATACATGAAGGAAAACATCACACCGGTGTGTAGAGATAAAAGGAAAGCCCAATAGCATCGCTGTGACACTTGGAGGATGAACTATGGAAACTTTTCAAAAATGTGTTGCTAACCGCTGTCAATTTTTTCCATCCGAGAGTCTTGAAATCGAATAATACATGAAGGAAATCATCACCACCGGTGTGTAGAGATAATAGGAAGGCCCAATAGCATCTCTGTGACACTTGGAAGATGAACTATGGAAACCTTTCAAAATGCATTGCTAACCACTATCGATTTTTCCCATCAGAGAGTCTCAAAATCGAATAATACATCGAAATACATCACCTCATGTGTGTAGAGATAATAGGTACGCCCAATGGCGTAGTTCTGACACTTGGAAGATGAGCTATGGAACCCTTTCAAAAATGCGTCGCTAACCGCTGTCAATTTTTTCCATCCGAGAGTCTCAAAACCGAATAATACATAAAGGAAAACATCACCCCATGTGTGTAGAGATTATAAGTAGGCCCAATGGTGTCGTTGTGATACCTGGAAGATTAAGTATGGAAACCTTTCAAAAATGCCTTGCTAACCACTGTAATTTTGTTCCATCCGAGAGTCTCAAAATCGAATAATACATGAAGGAAATCATCACCATCCGTGTGTAGAGATAATACTAAGGCCCAATAGCATCGTTGTGACACTTGGAAGATGAACTATGGAAACTTTTAAAAAATACGTTGCTAACCGCTGTCAATTTTTTCCATCCGAGAGTCTCAAAATCGAATGAAACATGAAGGAAAGCACCACCACCGGTGTGTAGAGATAAAAGGTAGGCCCAATGGCGACGTTGTGACACTTGGAAGATGAACTATGGAAATCTTTCGAAAATGCATTGCTAACCGCTGTCAATTTTTTCCAACCGAGAGTCTCAAAACCGAAAAATACATGAAGGAAAGCACCAGCACCGGTGTGTACAGATAATAGGCAGGCCCCATTGCGTCGTTGTGACACTTGGAAGAGTAACTATGGAAACCTTTCAAAAATGCATTGCTAACCGCTTTCAATTTTTTCCAACCGAGAGTCTCAAAACCGAAAAATACATGAAGGAAAGCACCACCACCGGTGTGTAGAGATAATAGGTAGGCCCAATGGCGACCTTGTGACACTTGGAAGATGAACTATGGAAATCTTTCAAAAATGCTTTGCTAACCGCTGTCAATTTTTTCCAACCGAGAGTCTCAAAGCCGAAAAATACATGAAGGAAAGCACCACCACCGGTGTGTAGAGATAATAGGTAGGCCCCATTGCGTCGTTGTGACACTTGGAAGATGAACTATGGAAACCTTTCAAAAATGCATTGGTAACCACTGTTAATTTTTCCCATTAGAGAGTCTGAAAATCGAATAATGCATGAAGGAAAACATCACCCCATGTGCGTAGAGATTATAAGTAGGCCCAATGGTGTCGTTGTGATACCTAGAAGATTAAGTATGGAAACCTTTCAAAAATGCCTTGCTAACCACTGTAATTTTTTTCCATCCGAGAGTCTCAAAATCGAATAATACATGAAGGA
Source organism: Eristalis arbustorum (assembly GCA_916610145.1). Lineage (NCBI taxonomy): Eukaryota > Metazoa > Arthropoda > Insecta > Diptera > Syrphidae > Eristalis > Eristalis arbustorum. The sequence goes on from OU744316.1 coordinate 71,316,777, forward strand.
AATCATCACCATCGGTGTGTAGAGATAATATTAAGGCCCAATAGCATCGTTGTGACACTTGGAAGATGAACTATGGGAACATTTCAAAAATGCGTTGCTAACCGCTGTCAATTTTTTCCTTCCGAGAGTCTCAAAATCGAATAATACATGAAGGAAATCATCACCACCGGTGTGTAGAGATAATAAGAAAACATCACCCATGTGTGAAGAGAATATAGGTAGGCCCAATGGTGTCGTTGTGATACTTGGAAGATGAAGTATGGAAACCTTTCAAAAATGCCTTGCTAACCACTGTACATTTTTTTCATCCGAGAGTCTCAAAATCGAATAATGCATGAAGGAAAACATCACCCCATGTGTGTAGAGATTATAGGTAGGCCCCATTGCGTCGTTGTGACACTTGGAAGATGAACTATGGAAACCTTTCAAAAATGCATTGGTAACCGCTGTCAATTTTTCCAATCAGAGAGTCGCAAAATCGAATAATGCATGAAGGAAAACATCACCCCATGTGCGTAGAGATTATAAGTAGGCCCAATGGTGTCGTTGTGATACCTGGAAGATTAAGTATGGAAACATTTCAAAAATGCCTGTAATTTTTTTCCATCCGAGAGTCTCAAAATCGAATAATACATGAAGGAAATCGTCACCACCGGTGTGTAGAGATAATAGGTAGGCCCAATTGCGACGTTGTGAAACTTGGAAGATGAACTATGGAAATCTTTCAAAAATGCATTGCTAACCGCTGTTAATTTTTTCCAACCGAGAGTCTCAAAACCGAAAAATACATGAAGGAAAGCACCACCACCGGTGTGTAGAGATAATAAGCAGGCCCCATTGCGTCGTTGTGACACATGGAAGATGTACTATGGAAATCTTTCAAAAATGCTTTGCTAACCGCTGTCAATTTTTTCCAACCGAGAGTCTCAAAACCGAAAAATACATGAAGGAAAGCACCACCACCGGTGTGTAGAGATAATAGGCAGGCCCCATTGCGTCGTTGTGACACATGGAAGATGTACTATGGAAATCTTTCAAAAATGCTTTGCTAACCGCTGTCAATTTTTTCCAACCGAGAGTCTTAAAACCGAAAAATACATGAAGGAAAGCACCACCACCGGTGTGTAGAGATAATAGGTAGGCCCAATGGCGACGTTGTGACACTTGGAAGATGAACTATGGAAATCTTTCAAAAATGCTTTGCTAACCGCTGTCAATTTTTTCCAACCGAGAGTCTCAAAGCCGAAAAATACATGAAGGAAAGCACCACCACCGGTGTGTAGAGATAATTGGTAGGCCACATTGCGTCGTTGTGACACTTGGAAGATGAACTATGGAAACCTTTCAAAAATGCATTGGTAACCACTGTTAATTTTTCCCATTAGAGAGTCTCAAAATCGAATAATGCATGAAGGAAAACATCACCCCATGTGCGTAGAGATTATAAGTAGGCCCAATGGTGTCGTTGTGATACCTGGAAGATTAAGTATGGAAACCTTTCAAAAATGCCTTGCTAACCACTGTAATTTTTTTCCATCCGAGAGTCTCAAAATCGAATAATGCATGAAGGAAAACATCACCACCGGTGTGTAGAGATAATAGGAAAGCCCAATAGCATCGTTGTGACACTTGGAAGATGAACTATGGGAACATTTCAAAAATGCGTTGCTAACCGCTGTCAATTTTTTCCTTCCGAGAGTCTCAAAATCGAATAATACATGAAGGAAATCATCACCACCGGTGTGTAGAGATAATAGGTAGGCACAATGGCATCGTTGTGACACTTGGAAGATGAACTTTGGAAACCTTTCAAAAATGTATTGCTAACCACTGTAAGTTTATTCCATCCGAGAGTCTCAAAATCGAATAATGCATGAAAGAAAACATCACCCATGTGTGAAGAGAATATAGGTAGGCCCAATGGTGTCGTTGTGATACTTGGAAGATGAAGTATGGAAACCTTTCAAAAATGCCTTGCTAACCACTGTACATTTTTTTCATCCGAGAGTCTCAAAATCGAATAATGCATGAAGGAAAACATCACCCCATGTGTGTAGAGATTATAGGTATGCCAAATTGCGTCGTTGTGACACTTGGAAGATGAACTATGGAAACCTTTCAAAAATGCATTGGTAACCGCTGTCAATTTTTCCAATCAGAGAGTCGCAAAATCGAATAATGCATGAAGGAAAACATCACCCCATGTGCGTAGAGATTATAAGTAGGCCCAATGGTGTCGTTGTGATACCTGAAAGATTAAGTATGGAAACATTTCAAAAATGCCTTGCTAACCACTGTAAATTTTTTTCCATCCGAGAGTCTCAAAATCGAATTATGCATGAAGGAAATCATCACCACCGGTGTGTAGAGATAAAAGGAAGGCCCAATGGCATCACTGTGACACTTGGAAGATGAACTATGGGATCTTTTCAAAAATGCGTTGCTAACCACTGTCAATTTTTCCCATCAGAGAGTCTCAAAATCGAATAATGCATGAAGGAAAACATCACCCCATGTGCGTAGAGATTATAAGTAGGCCCAATGGTGTCGTTGTGATACCTGGAAGATTAAGTATGGAAACATTTCAAAAATGCCTGTAATTTTTTTCCATCCGAGAGTCTCAAAATCGAATAATACATGAAGGAAATCGTCACCACCGGTGTGTAGAGATAATAGGTAGGCCCAATGGCGACGTTGTGAAACTTGGAAGATGAACTATGGAAATCTTTCAAAAATGCATTGCTAACCGCTGTCAATTTTTTCCAACCGAGAGTCTCAAAACCGAAAAATACATGAAGGAAAGCACCACCACCGGTGTGTAGAGATAATAGGCAGGCCCCATTGCGTCGTTGTGACACATGGAAGATGTACTATGGAAATCTTTCAAAAATGCTTTGCTAACCGCTGTCAATTTTTTCCAACCGAGAGTCTCAAAACCGAAAAATACATGAAGGAAAGCACCACCACCGGTGTGTAGAGATAATAGGTAGGCCCCATTGCGTCGTTGTGACACTTGGAAGATAAGCTATGGAAACCTTTAAAAAATGCATTGGTAACCACTGTTAATTTTTTCCCATCAGAGAGTCTCAAAATCGAATAATGCATGAAGGAAAACATCACCCCATGTGCGTAGAGATTATAAGTAGGCCCAATGGTGTCGTTGTGATACCTGGAAGATTAGGTATGGAAACCTTTCAAAAATGCCTTGCTAACCACTGTAATTTTTTTCCATCCGAGAGTCTCAAAATCGAATAATGCATGAAAGAAAACATCACCACCGGTGTGTAGAGATAATAGGAAAGCCCAATAGCATCGCTGTGACACTTGGAGGATGAACTATGGAAACTTTTCAAAAATGTGTTGCTAACCGCTGTCAATTTTTTCCATCCGAGAGTCTCGAAATCGAATAATACATGAAGGAAATCATCACCACCGGTGTGGAGAGATAATAGGAAGGCCCAATAGCATCTCTGTGACACTTGGAAGATGAACTATGGAAACCTTTCAAAAATGCATTGCTAACCACTATCGATTTTTCCCATCAGAGAGTCTCAAAATCGAATAATACATCGAAATACATCACCTCATCTGTGTAGAGATAATAGGTACGCCCAATGGCGTAGTTCTGACACTTGGAAGATGAGCTATGGAACCCTTTCAAAAATGCGTCGCTAACCGCTGTCAATTTTTTCCATCCGAGAGTCTCAAAACCGAATAATACATAAAGGAAAACATCACCCGATGTGTGTAGAGATTATAATTAGGCCCAATGGTGTCGTTGTGATACCTGGAAGAATAAGTATGGAAACCTTTCAAAAATGCCTTGCTAACCACTGTAATTTTTTTCCATCCGAGAGTCTCAAAATCGAATAATACATGAAGGAAATCATCACCATCCGTGTGTAGAGATAATACTAAGGCCCAATAGCATCGTTGTGACACTTGGAAGATGAACTATGGAAACTTTTAAAAAATGCGTTGCTAACCGCTGTCAATTTTTTCCATCCGAGAGTCTCAAAATCGAATGAAACATGAAGGAAAGCACCAGCACCGGTGTGTACAGATAATAGGCAGGCCCCATTGCGTCGTTGTGACACTTGGAAGATGTACTATGGAAACCTTTCAAAAATGCATTGCTAACCGCTGTCAATTTTTTCCAACCGAGAGTCTCAAAACCGAAAAATACATGAAGGAAAGCACCACCACCGGTGTGTAGAGATAATAGGTAGGCCCAATGGCGACGTTGTGACACTTGGAAGATGAACTATGGAAATCTTTCAAAAATGCTTTGCTAACCGCTGTCAATTTTTTCCAACCGAGAGTCTCAAAGCCGAAAAATACATGAAGGAAAGCACCACCACCGGTGTGTAGAGATAAAAGGTAGGCCACATTGCGTCGTTGTGACACTTGGAAGATGAACTATGGAAACCTTTCAAAAATGCATTGGTAACCACTGTTAATTTTTCCCATTAGAGAGTCTCAAAATCGAATAATGCATGAAGGAAAACATCACCCCATGTGCGTAGAGATTATAAGTAGGCCCAATGGTGTCGTTGTGATACCTGGAAGTTTAAGTATGGAAACCTTTCAAAAATGCCTTGCTAACCACTGTAATTTTTTTCCATCCGAGAGTCTCAAAATCGAATAATGCATGAAGGAAAACATCACCACCGGTGTGTAGAGATAATAGGAAAGCCCAATAGCATCGTTGTGACACTTGGAAGATGAACTATGGGAACATTTCAAAAATGCGTTGCTAACCGCTGATCAATTTTTTCCTTCCGAGAGTCTCAAAATCGAATAATACATGAAGGAAATCATCACCACCGGTGTGTAGAGATTATAAGTAGGCCCAATGGTGTCGTTGTGACACCTGGAAGAATAAGTATGGAAACCTTTCAAAAATGCCTTGCTAACCACTGTAATTTTTTTCCATCCGAGAGTCTCAAAATCGAACAATACATGAAGGAAATCATCACCATCCGTGTGTAGAGATAATACTAAGGCCCAATAGCATCGTTGTGACACTTGGAAGATGAACTATGGAAACTTTTAAAAAATGCGTTGCTAACCGCTGTAAATTTTTTCCATCCGAGAGTCTCAAAATCGAATGAAACATGAAGGAAAGCACCACCACCGGTGTGTAGAGATAAAAGGTAGGCCCAATGGCGACGTTGTGACACTTGGAAGATGAACTATGGAAATCTTTCGAAAATGCATTGCTAACCGCTGTCAATTTTTTGCAACAGAGAGTCTCAAAACCGAAAAATACATGAAGGAAAGCACCGGTGTGTACAGATAATAGGCAGGCCCCATTGCGTCGTTGTGACACTTGGAAGATGAACTATGGAAACCTTTCAAAAATGCATTGCTAACCGCTGTCAATCTTTTCCAACCGAGAGTCTTAAAACCGAAAAATACATGAAGGAAAGCACCACCACCGGTGTGTAGATATAATAGGTAGGCCCAATGGCGACGTTGTGACACTTGGAAGATGAACTATGGAAATCTTTCAAAAATGCTTTGCTAACCGCTGTCAATTTTTTCCAACCGAGAGTCTCAAAGCCGAAAAATACATGAAGGAAAGCACCACCACCGGTGTGTAGAGATAATAGGTAGGCCCCATTGCGTCGTTGTGACACTTGGAAGATGAACTATGGAAACCTTTCAAAAATGCATTGGTAACCACTGTTAATTTTTCCCATTAGAGAGTCTCAAAATCGAATAATGCATGAAGGAAAACATCACCCCATGTGCGTAGAGATTATAAGTAGGCCCAATGGTGTCGTTGTGATACCAGGAAGATTAAGTATGGAAACCTTTCAAAAATGCCTTGCTAACCACTGTAATTTTTTTCCATCCGAGAGTCTCAAAATCGTATAATGCATGAAGGAAAACATCACCACCGGTGTGTAGAGATAATAGGAAAGCCCAATAGCATCGTTGTGACACTTGGAAGATGAACTATGGGAACATTTCAAAAATGCGTTGCTAACCGCTGTCAATTTTTTCCTTTCGAGAGTCTCAAAATCGAATAATACATGAAGGAAATCATCACCACCGGTGTGTAGAGATAATAGGTAGGCCCAATGGCATCGTTGTGACACTTGGAAGATGAACTTTGGAAACCTTTCAAAAATGTATTGCTAACCACTGTAAGTTTATTCCATCCGAGAGTCTCAAAATCGAATAATGCATGAAAGAAAACATCACCCATGTGTGAAGAGAATATAGGTAGGCCCAATGGTGTCGTTGTGATACTTGGAAGATGAAGTATGGAAACCTTTCAAAAATGCCTTGCTAACCACTGTACATTTTTTTCATCCGAGAGTTTCAAAATCGAATAATGCATGAAGGAAAACATCACCCCATGTGTGTAGAGATTATAGGTAGGCCCCATTGCGTCGTTGTGACACTTGGAAGATGAACTATGGAAACCTTTCAAAAATGCATTGGTAACCGCTGTCAATTTTTCCAATCAGAGAGTCGCAAAATCGAATAATGCATGAAGGAAAACATCACCCCATGTGCGTAGAGATTATAAGTAGGCCCAATGGTGTCGTTGTGATACCTGGAAGATTAAGTATGGAAACATTTCAAAAATGCCTTGCTAACCACTGTAAATTTTTTCCATCCGAGAGTCTCAAAATCGAATTATGCATGAAGGAAAACATCACCCCATGTGTGTAGAAATTATAGGTACGCCCAATGGTGTCGTTGTGATACTTGGAAGATTAAGTATGGAAACCTTTCAAAAATGCTTGCTAACCACTGTAATTTTTTTCTATCCGAGAGTCTCAAAATCGAATAATACATGAAGGAAATCATCACCACCGGTGTGTAGAGATAAAAGGAAGGCCCAATGGCATCACTGTGACACTTGGAAGATGAACTATGGGATCTTTTCAAAAATGCGTTGCTAACCACTGTCAATTTTTCCCATCAGAGAGTCTCAAAATCGAATAATGCATGAAGGAAAACATCACCCCATGTGCGTAGAGATTATAAGTAGGCCCAATGGTGTCGTTGTGATACCTGAAAGATTAAGTATGGAAACCTTTCAAAAATGCCTTGCTAACCACTGTAATTTTTTTCCATCCGAGAGTCTCAAAATCGAATAATGCATGAAGGAAAACATCACCACCGGTGTGTAGAGATAATAGGAAAGCCCAATAGCATCGTTGTGACACTTGGAAGATGAACTATGGGAACATTTCAAAAATGCGTTGCTAACCGCTGTCAATTTTTTCCTTCCGAGAGTCTCAAAATCGAATAATACATGAAGGAAATCATCACCACCGGTGTGTAGAGATTATAAGTAGGCCCAATGGTGTCGTTGTGACACCTGGAAGAATAAGTATGGAAACCTTTCAAAAATGCCTTGCTAACCACTGTAATTTTTTTCCATCCGAGAGTCTCAAAATCGAATAATACATGAAGGAAATCATCACCATCCGTGTGTAGAGATAATACTAAGGCCCAATAGCATCGTTGTGACACTTGGAAGATGAACTATGGAAACTTTTAAAAAATGCGTTGCTAACCGCTGTAAATTTTTTCCATCCGAGAGTCTCAAAATCGAATGAAACATGAAGGAAAGCACCACCACCGGTGTGTAGAGATAAAAGGTAGGCCCAATGGCGACGTTGTGACACTTGGAAGATGAACTATGGAAATCTTTCGAAAATGCATTGCTAACCGCTGTCAATTTTTTGCAACCGAGAGTCTCAAAACCGAAAAATACATGAAGGAAAGCACCGGTGTGTACAGATAATAGGCAGGCCCCATTGCGTCGTTGTGACACTTGGAAGATGAACTATGGAAACCTTTCAAAAATGCATTGCTAACCGCTGTCAATTTTTTCCAACCGAGAGTCTCAAAACCGAAAAATACATGAAGGAAAGCACCACCACCGGTGTGTAGATATAATAGGTAGGCCCAATGGCGACGTTGTGACACTTGGAAGATGAACTATGGAAATCTTTCAAAAATGCTTTGCTAACCGCTGTCAATTTTTTCCAACGAGAGTCTCAAAGCCGAAAAATACATGAAGGAAAGCACCACCACCGGTGTGTAGAGATAATAGGTAGGCCCCATTGCGTCGTTGTGACACTTGGAAGATGAACTATGGAAACCTTTCAAAAATGCATTGGTAACCACTGTTAATTTTTCCCATTAGAGAGCCTCAAAATCGAATAATGCATGAAGGAAAACATCACCCCATGTGCGTAGAGATTATAAGTAGGCCCAATGGTGTCGTTGTGATACCTGGAAGATTAAGTATGGAACCTTTCAAAAATGCCTTGCTAACCACTGTAATTTTTTTCCATCCGAGAGTCTCAAAATCGTATAATGCATGAAGGAAAACATCACCACCGGTGTGTAGAGATAATAGGAAAGCCCAATAGCATCGTTGTGACACTTGGAAGATGAACTATGGGAACATTTCAAAAATGCGTTGCTAACCGCTGTCAATTTTTTCCTTTCGAGAGTCTCAAAATCGAATAATACATGAAGGAAATCATCACCACCGGTGTGTAGAGATAATAGGTAGGCCCAATGGCATCGTTGTGACACTTGGAAGATGAACTTTGGAACCTTTCAAAAATGTATTGCTAACCACTGTAAGTTTATTCCATCCGAGAGTCTCAAAATCGAATAATGCATGAAAGAAAACATCACCCATGTGTGAAGAGATTGTAGGTAGGCCCAATGGTGTCGTTGTGATACTTGGAAGATGAAGTATGGAAACCTTTCAAAAATGCCTTGCTAACCACTGTACATTTTTTTCATCCGAGAGTCTCAAAATCGAATAATGCATGAAGGAAAACATCACCCCATGTGTGTAGAGATTATAGGTAGGCCCCATTGCGTCGTTGTGACACTTGGAAGATGAACTATGGAAACCTTTCAAAAATGCATTGGTAACCGCTGTCAATTTTTCCAATCAGAGAGTCGCAAAATCGAATAATGCATGAAGGAAAACATCACCCCATGTGCGTAGAGATTATAAGTAGGCCCAATGGTGTCGTTGTGATACCTGGGAAGATTAAGTATGGAAACATTTCAAAAATGCCTTGCTAACCACTGTAAATTTTTTTCCATCCGAGAGTCTCAAAATCGAATTATGCATGAAGGAAAACATCACCCCATGTGTGTAGAAATTATAGGTACGCCCAATGGTGTCGTTGTGATACTTGGAAGATTAAGTATGGAAACCTTTCAAAAATGCTTGCTAACCACTGTAATTTTTTTCCATCCGAGAGTCTCAAAATCGAATAATACATGAAGGAAATCATCACCACCGTGTGTAGAGATAAAAGGAAGGCCCAATGGCATCACTGTGACACTTGGAAGATGAACTATGGGATCTTTTCAAAAATGCGTTGCTAACCACTGTCAATTTTTCCCATCAGAGAGTCTCAAAATCGAATAATGCATGAAGGAAAACATCACCCCATGTGCGTAGAGATTATAAGTAGGCCCAATGGTGTCGTTGTGAAACCTGGAAGATTAAGTATGGAAACATTTCAAAAATGCCTGTAATTTTTTTCCATCCGAGAGTCTCAAAATCGAATAATACATGAAGGAAATCGTTACCACCGGTGTGTAGAGATAATAGGTAGGCCCAATGGCGACGTTGTGAAACTTGGAAGATGAACTATGGAAATCTTTCAAAAATGCATGGCTAACCGCTGTCAATTTTTTCCAACCGAGAGTCTCAAAACCGAAAAATACATGAAGGAAAGCACCACCACCGGTGTGTAGAGATAATAGGCAGGCCCCATTGCGTCGTTGTGACACATGGAAGATGTCCTATGGAAATCTTTCAAAAATGCTTTGCTAACCGCTGTCAATTTTTTCCAACCGAGAGTCTCAAAACCGAAAAATACATGAAGGAAAGCACCACCACCGGTGTGTAGAGATAATAGGTAGGCCCCATTGCGTCGTTGTGACACTTGGAAGATAAACTATAGAAACCTTTAAAAATGCATTGGTAACCACTGTTAATTTTTCCCATCAGAGAGTCTCAAAATCGAATAATGCATGAAGGAAAACATCACCCCATGTGCGTAGAGATTATAAGTAGGCCCAATGGTGTCGTTGTGATACCTGGAAGATTAAGTATGGAAACCTTTCAAAAATGCTTTGCTAACCGCTGTAATTTTTTTCCATCCGAGAGTCTCAAAATCGAATAATGCATGAAGGAAAACATCACCACCGGTGTGTAGAGATAATAGGAAAGCCCAATAGCATCGTTGTGACACTTGGAAGATGAACTATGGGAACATTTCAAAAATGCGTTGCTAACCGCTGTCAATTTTTTCCTTCCGAGAGTCTCAAAATCGAATAATACATGAAGGAAATCATCACCACCGGTGTGTAGAGATAATAGGTAGGCCCAATGGCATCGTTGTGACACTTGGAAGATGAACTTTGGAAACCTTTCAAAAATGTATTGCTAACCACTGTAAGTTTATTCCATCCGACAGTCTCAAAATCGAATAATGCATGAAAGAAAACATCACCCATGTGTGAAGAGAATATAGGTAGGCCCAATGGTGTCGTTGTGATACTTGGAAGATGAAGTATGGAAACCTTTCAAAAATGCCTTGCTAACCACTGTACATTTTTTTCATCCGAGAGTCTCAAAATCGAATAATGCATGAAGGAAAACATCACCCCATGTGTGTAGAGATTATAGATAGGCCCCATTGCGTCGTTGTGACACTTGGAAGATGAACTATGGAAACCTTTCAAAAATGCATTGGTAACCGCTGTCAATTTTTTCCAACCGAGAGTCTCAAAACCGAAAAATACATGAAGGAAAGCACCACCACCGGTGTGTAGAGATAATAGGTAGGCCCCATTGCGTCGTTGTGACACTTGGAAGATAAACTATGGAAACCTTTAAAAAATGCATTGGTAACCACTGTTAATTTTTCCCATCAGAGAGTCTCAAAATCGAATAATGCATGAAGGAAAACATCACCCCATGTGCGTAGAGATTATAAGTAGGCCCAATGGTGTCGTTGTGATACCTGGAAGATTAAGTATGGAAACCTTTCAAAAATGCCTTGCTAACCGCTGTAATTTTTTTCCATCCGAGAGTCTCAAAATCGAATAATGCATGAAGGAAAACATCACCACCGGTGTGTAGAGATAATAGGAAAGCCCAATAGCATCGTTGTGACACTTGGAAGATGAACTATGGGAACATTTCAAAAATGCGTTGCTAACCGCTGTCAATTTTTTCCTTCCGAGAGTCTCAAAATCGAATAATACATGAAGGAAATCATCACCACCGGTGTGTAGAGATAATAGGTAGGCCCAATGGCATCGTTGTGACACTTGGAAGATGAACTTTGGAAACCTTTCAAAAATGTATTGCTAACCACTGTAAGTTTATTCCATCCGACAGTCTCAAAATCGAATAATGCATGAAAGAAAACATCAACCATGTGTGAAGAGAATATAGGTAGGCCCAATGGTGTCGTTGTGATACTTGGAAGATGAAGTATGGAAACCTTTCAAAATGCCTTGCTAACCACTGTACATTTTTTTCATCCGAGAGTCTCAAAATCGAATAATGCATGAAGGAAAACATCACCCCATGTGTGTAGAGATTATAGGTAGGCCCCATTGCGTCGTTGTGACACTTGGAAGATGAACTATGGAAACCTTTCAAAAATGCATTGGTAACCGCTGTCAATTTTTACAATCAGAGAGTCGCAAAATCGAATAATGCATGAAGGAAAACATCACCCCATGTGCGTAGAGATTATAAGTAGGCCCAATGGTGTCGTTGTGATACCTGGAAGATTAAGTATGGAAACATTTCAAAAATGCCTTGCTAACCACTGTAAATTTTTTCCATCCGAGAGTCTCAAAATCGAATTATGCATGAAGGAAAACATCACCCCATGTGTGTAGAAATTATAGGTACGCCCAATGGTGTCGTTGTGATACTTGGAAGATTAAGTATGGAAACCTTTCAAAAATGCTTGCTAACCACTGTAATTTTTTTCCATCCGAGAGTCTCAAAATCGAATAATACATGAAGGAAATCATCACCACCGGTGTGTAGAGATAAAAGGAAGGCCCAATGGCATCACTGTGACACTTGGAAGATGAACTATGGGATCTTTTCAAAAATGCGTTGCTAACCACTGTCAATTTTTCCCATCAGAGAGTCTCAAAATCGAATAATGCATGAAGGAAAACATCACCCCATGTGCGTAGAGATTATAAGTAGGCCCAATGGTGTCGTTGTGATACCTGGAAGATTAAGTATGGAAACATTTCAAAAATGCCTGTAATTTTTTTTCCATCCGAGAGTCTCAAAATCGAATAATACATGAAGGAAATCGTCACCACCGGTGTGTAGAGATAATATGTAGGCCCAATGGCGACGTTGTGAAACTTGGAAGATGAACTATGGAAATCTTTCAAAAATGCATTGCTAACCGCTGTCAATTTTTTCCAACCGAGAGTCTCAAGACCGAAAAATACATGAAGGAAAGCACCACCACCGGTGTGTAGAGATAATAGGCAGGCCCCATTGCGTCGTTGTGACACATGGAAGATGTACTATGGAAATCTTTCAAAAATGCTTTGCTAACCGCTGTCAATTTTTTCCAACCGAGAGTCTCAAAACCGAAAAATACATGAAGGAAAGCACCACCACCGGTGTGTAGAGATAATAGGTAGGCCCCATTGCGTCGTTGTGACACTTGGAAGATAAACTATGGAAACCTTTAAAAAATGCATTGGTAACCACTTTTAATTTTTCCCATCAGAGAGTCTCAAAATCGAATAATGCATGAAGGAAAACATCACCCCATGTGCGTAGAGATTATAAGTAGGGTCAATGGTGTCGTTGTGATACCTGGAAGATTAAGTATGGAAGCCTTTCAAAAATGCCTTGCTAACCACTGTAATTTTTTTCCATCCGAGAGTCTCAAAATCGAATAATACATGAAGGAAATCATCACCATCGGTGTGTAGAGATAATATTAAGGCCCAATAGCATCGTTGTGACACTTGGAAGATGAACTATGGGAACATTTCAAAAATGCGTTGCTAACCGCTGTCAATTTTTTCCTTCCGAGAGTCTCAAAATCGAATAATACATGAAGGAAATCATCACCACCGGTGTGTAGAGATAATAAGTAGGCCCAATGGCATCGTTGTGATACTTGGAAGATTAAGTATGGAAACCTTTCAAAAATGCTTGCTAACCACTGTAATTTTTTTCCATCCGAGAGTCTCAAAATCGAATAATGCATGAAGGAAAACATCACCACCGGTGTGTAGAGATAATAGGAAAGCCCAATAGCATCGTTGTGACACTTGGAAGATAAACTATGGAAACCTTTAAAAAATGCATTGGTAACCACTTTTAATTTTTCCCATCAGAGAGTCTCAAAATCGAATAATGCATGAAGGAAAACATCACCCCATGTGCGTAGAGATTATAAGTAGGCCCAATGGTGTCGTTGTGATACCTGGAAGATTAAGTATGGAAACCTTTCAAAAATGCCTTGCTAACCACTGTAATTTTTTTCCATCCGAGAGTCTCAAAACCGAAAAATACATGAAGGAAAGCACCACCACCGGTGTGTAGAGATAATAGGTAGGCCCCATTGCGTCGTTGTGACACTTGGAAGATAAACTATGGAAACCTTTAAAAAATGCATTGGTAACCACTTTTAATTTTTCCCATCAGAGAGTCTCAAAATCGAATAATGCATGAAGGAAAACATCACCCCATGTGCGTAGAGATTATAAGTAGGCCCAATGGTGTCGTTGTGATACCTGGAAGATTAGGTATGGAAACCTTTCAAAAATGCCTTGCTAACCACTGTAAGTTTATTCCATCCGACAGTCTCAAAATCGAATAATGCATGAAAGAAAACATCACCCATGTGTGAAGAGAATATAGGTAGGCCCAATGGTGTCGTTGTGATACTTGGAAGATGAAGTATGGAAACCTTTCAAAAATGCCTTGCTAACCACTGTACATTTTTTTCATCCGAGAGTCTCAAAATCGAATAATGCATGAAGGAAAACATCACCCCATGTGTGTAGAGATTATAGGTAGGCCCCATTGCGTCGTTGTGACACTTGGAAGATGAACTATGGAAACCTTTCAAAAATGCATTGGTAACCGCTGTCAATTTTTCCAATCAGAGAGTCGCAAAATCGAATAATGCATGAAGGAAAACATCACCCCATGTGCGTAGAGATTATAAGTAGGCCCAATGGTGTCGTTGTGATACCTGGAAGATTAAGTATGGAAACATTTTAAAAATGCCTTGCTAACCACTGTAAATTTTTTCCATCCGAGAGTCTCAAAATCGAATTATGCATGAAGGAAAACATCACCCCATGTGTGTAGAAATTATAGGTACGCCCAATGGTGTCGTTGTGATACTTGGAAGATTAAGTATGGAAACCTTTCAAAAATGCTTGCTAACCACTGTAATTTTTTTCCATCCGAGAGTCTCAAAATCGAATAATACATGAAGGAAATCATCACCACCGGTGTGTAGAGATAAAAGGAAGGCCCAATGGCATCACTGTGACACTTGGAAGATGAACTATGGGATCTTTTCAAAAATGCGTTGCTAACCACTGTCAATTTTTCCCATCAGAGAGTCTCAAAATCGAATAATGCATGAAGGAAAACATCACCCCATGTGCGTAGAGATTATAAGTAGGCCCAATGGTGTCGTTGTGATACCTGGAAGATTAAGTATGGAAACCTTTCAAAAATGCCTTGCTAACCGCTGTAATTTTTTTCCATCCGAGAGTCTCAAAATCGAATAATGCATGAAGGAAAACATCACCACCGGTGTGTAGAGATAATAGGAAGGCCCAATAGCATCGTTGTGACACTTGGAAGATGAACTATGGGAACTTTTCAAAAATGCGTTGCTAACCGCTGTCAATTTTTTCCTTCCGAGAGTCTCAAAATCGAATAATACATGAAGGAAATCATCACCACCGGTGTGTAGAGATAATAGGTAAGCCCAATGGCATCGTTGTGACACTTGGAAGATGAACTTTGGAAACCTTTCAAAAATGTATTGCTAACCACTGTAAGTTTATTCCATCCGACAGTCTCAAAATCGAATAATGCATGAAAGAAAACATCACCCATGTGTGAAGAGATTATAGGTAGGCCCAATGGTGTCGTTGTGATACTTGGAAGATGAAGTATGGAAACCTTTCAAAAATGCCTTGCTAACCACTGTACATTTTTTTCATCCGAGAGTCTCAAAATCGAATAATGCATGAAGGAAAACATCACCCCATGTGTGTAGAGATTATAGGTAGGCCCCATTGCGTCGTTGTGACACTTGGAAGATGAACTATGGAAACCTTTCAAAAATGCATTGGTAACCGCTGTCAATTTTTTCCAACCGAGAGTCTCAAAACCGAAAAATACATGAAGGAAAGCACCACCACCGGTGTGTAGAGATAATAGGTAGGCCCCATTGCGTCGTTGTGACACTTGGAAGATAAACTATGGAAACCTTTAAAAAATGCATTGGTAACCACTGTTAATTTTTCCCATTAGAGAGTCTCAAAATCGAATAATGCATGAAGGAAAACATCACCCCATGTGCGTAGAGATTATAAGTAGGCCCAATGGTGTCGTTGTGATACCTGGAAGATTAAGTATGGAAACCTTTCAAAAATGCCTTGCTAACCGCTGTAATTTTTTTCCATCCGAGAGTCTCAAAATCGAATAATGCATGAAGGAAAACATCACCACCGGTGTGTAGAGATAATAGGAAGGCCCAATAGCATCGTTGTGACACTTGGAAGATGAACTATGGGAACTTTTCAAAAATGCGTTGCTAACCGCTGTCAATTTTTTCCTTCCGAGAGTCTCAAAATCGAATAATGCATGAAAGAAAACATCACCCATGTGTGAAGAGAATATAGGTAGGCCCAATGGTGTCGTTGTGATACTTGGAAGATGAAGTATGGAAACCTTTCAAAAATGCCTTGCTAACCACTGTACATTTTTTTCATCCGAGAGTCTCAAAATCGAATAATGCATGAAGGAAAACATCACCCCATGTGTGTAGAGATTATAGGTAGGCCCCATTGCGTCGTTGTGACACTTGGAAGATGAACTATGGAAACCTTTCAAAAATGCATTGGTAACCGCTGTCAATTTTTCCAATCAGAGAGTCGCAAAATCGAATAATGCATGAAGGAAAACATCACCCCATGTGCGTAGAGATTATAAGTAGGCCCAATGGTGTCGTTGTGATACCTGGAAGATTAAGTATGGAAACATTTCAAAAATGCCTTGCTAACCACTGTAAATTTTTTCCATCCGAGAGTCTCAAAATCGAATAATGCATGAAGGAAAACATCACCCCATGTGTGTAGAAATTATAGGTACGCCCAATGGTGTCGTTGTGATACTTGGAAGATTAAGTATGGAAACCTTTCAAAAATGCGTTGCTAACCACTGTCAATTTTTCCCATCAGAGAGTCTCAAAATCGAATAATGCATGAAGGAAAACATCACCCCATGTGCGTAGAGATTATAAGTAGGCCCAATGGTGTCGTTGTGATACCTGGAAGATTAAGTATGGAAACATTTTAAAAATGCCTTGCTAACCACTGTAAATTTTTTCCATCCGAGAGTCTCAAAATCGAATTATGCATGAAGGAAAACATCACCCCATGTGTGTAGAAATTATAGGTACGCCCAATGGTGTCGTTGTGATACTTGGAAGATTAAGTATGGAAACCTTTCAAAAATGCCTTGCTAACCACTGTAAGTTTATTCCATCCGACAGTCTCAAAATCGAATAATGCATGAAAGAAAACATCACCCATGTGTGAAGAGAATATAGGTAGGCCCAATGGTGTCGTTGTGATACTTGGAAGATGAAGTATGGAAACCTTTCAAAAATGCCTTGCTAACCACTGTACATTTTTTTCATCCGAGAGTCTCAAAATCGAATAATGCATGAAGGAAAACATCACCCCATGTGTGTAGAGATTATAGGTAGGCCCCATTGCGTCGTTGTGACACTTGGAAGATGAACTATGGAAACCTTTCAAAAATGCATTGGTAACCGCTGTCAATTTTTCCAATCAGAGAGTCGCAAAATCGAATAATGCATGAAGGAAAACATCACCCCATGTGCGTAGAGATTATAAGTAGGCCCAATGGTGTCGTTGTGATACCTGGAAGATTAAGTATGGAAACATTTTAAAAATGCCTTGCTAACCACTGTAAATTTTTTCCATCCGAGAGTCTCAAAATCGAATTATGCATGAAGGAAAACATCACCCCATGTGTGTAGAAATTATAGGTACGCCCAATGGTGTCGTTGTGATACTTGGAAGATTAAGTATGGAAACCTTTCAAAAATGCTTGCTAACCACTGTAATTTTTTTCCATCCGAGAGTCTCAAAATCGAATAATACATGAAGGAAATCATCACCACCGGTGTGTAGAGATAAAAGGAAGGCCCAATGGCATCACTGTGACACTTGGAAGATGAACTATGGGATCTTTTCAAAAATGCGTTGCTAACCACTGTCAATTTTTCCCATCAGAGAGTCTCAAAATCGAATAATGCATGAAGGAAAACATCACCCCATGTGCGTAGAGATTATAAGTAGGCCCAATGGTGTCGTTGTGATACCTGGAAGATTAAGTATGGAAACCTTTCAAAAATGCCTTGCTAACCGCTGTAATTTTTTTCCATCCGAGAGTCTCAAAATCGAATAATGCATGAAGGAAAACATCACCACCGGTGTGTAGAGATAATAGGAAAGCCCAATAGCATCGTTGTGACACTTGGAAGATGAACTATGGGAACATTTCAAAAATGCGTTGCTAACCGCTGTCAATTTTTTCCTTCCGAGAGTCTCAAAATCGAATAATACATGAAGGAAATCATCACCACCGGTGTGTAGAGATAATAGGTAAGCCCAATGGCATCGTTGTGACACTTGGAAGATGAACTTTGGAAACCTTTCAAAAATGTATTGCTAACCACTGTAAGTTTATTCCATCCGACAGTCTCAAAATCGAATAATGCATGAAAGAAAACATCACCCATGTGTGAAGAGAATATAGGTAGGCCCAATGGTGTCGTTGTGATACTTGGAAGATGAAGTATGGAAACCTTTCAAAAATGCCTTGCTAACCACTGTACATTTTTTCCATCCGAGAGTCTCAAAATCGAATAATGCATGAAGGAAAACATCACCCCATGTGTGTAGAGATTATAGGTAGGCCCCATTGCGTCGTTGTGACACTTGGAAGATGAACTATGGAAACCTTTCAAAAATGCATTGGTAACCGCTGTCAATTTTTTCCAACCGAGAGTCTCAAAACCGAAAAATACATGAAGGAAAGCACCACCACCGGTGTGTAGAGATAATAGGTAGGCCCCATTGCGTCGTTGTGACACTTGGAAGATAAACTATGGAAACCTTTAAAAAATGCATTGGTAACCACTGTTAATTTTTCCCATTAGAGAGTCTCAAAATCGAATAATGCATGAAGGAAAACATCACCCCATGTGCGTAGAGATTATAAGTAGGCCCAATGGTGTCGTTGTGATACCTGGAAGATTAAGTATGGAAACCTTTCAAAAATGCCTTGCTAACCGCTGTAATTTTTTTCCATCCGAGAGTCTCAAAATCGAATAATGCATGAAGGAAATCATCACCACCGGTGTGTAGAGATAATAGGAAGGCCCAATAGCATCGTTGTGACACTTGGAAGATGAACTATGGGAACATTTCAAAAATGCGTTGCTAACCGCTGTCAATTTTTTCCTTCCGAGAGTCTCAAAATCGAATAATGCATGAAAGAAAACATCACCCATGTGTGAAGAGAATATAGGTAGGCCCAATGGTGTCGTTGTGATACTTGGAAGATGAAGTATGGAAACCTTTCAAAAATGCCTTGCTAACCACTGTACATTTTTTTCATCCGAGAGTCTCAAAATCGAATAATGCATGAAGGAAAACATCACCCCATGTGTGTAGAGATTATAGGTAGGCCCCATTGCGTCGTTGTGACACTTGGAAGATGAACTATGGAAACCTTTCAAAAATGCATTGGTAACCGCTGTCAATTTTTCCAATCAGAGAGTCGCAAAATCGAATAATGCATGAAGGAAAACATCACCCCATGTGCGTAGAGATTATAAGTAGGCCCAATGGTGTCGTTGTGATACCTGGAAGATTAAGTATGGAAACATTTCAAAAATGCCTTGCTAACCACTGTAAATTTTTTCCATCCGAGAGTCTCAAAATCGAATTATGCATGAAGGAAAACATCACCCCATGTGTGTAGAAATTATAGGTACGCCCAATGGTGTCGTTGTGATACTTGGAAGATTAAGTATGGAAACCTTTCAAAAATGCGTTGCTAACCACTGTCAATTTTTCCCATCAGAGAGTCTCAAAATCGAATAATGCATGAAGGAAAACATCACCCCATGTGCGTAGAGATTATAAGTAGGCCCAATGGTGTCGTTGTGATACCTGGAAGATTAAGTATGGAAACATTTCAAAAATGCCTGTAATTTTTTTTCCATCCGAGAGTCTCAAAATCGAATAATACATGAAGGAAATCGTCACCACCGGTGTGTAGAGATAATAGGTAGGCCCAATGGCGACGTTGTGAAACTTGGAATATGAACTATGGAAATCTTTCAAAAATGCATTGCTAACCGCTGTCAATTTTTTCCAACCGAGAGTCTCAAAACCGAAAAATACATGAAGGAAAGCACCACCACCGGTGTGTAGAGATAATAGGCAGGCCCCATTGCGTCGTTGTGACACATGGAAGATGTACTATGGAAATCTTTCAAAAATGCTTTGCTAACCGCTGTCAATTTTTTCCAACCGAGAGTCTCAAAACCGAAAAATACATGAAGGAAAGCACCACCACCGGTGTGTAGAGATAATAGGTAGGCCCCATTGCGTCGTTGTGACACTTGGAAGATAAACTATGGAAACCTTTAAAAAATGCATTGGTAACCACTTTTAATTTTTCCCATCAGAGAGTCTCAAAATCGAATAATGCATGAAGGAAAACATCACCGCATGTGCGTAGAGATTATAAGTAGGCCCAATGGTGTCGTTGTGATACCTGGAAGATTAGGTATGGAAACCTTTCAAAAATGCCTTGCTAACCACTGTAATTTTTTTTCCATCCGAGAGTCTCAAAATCGAATAATGCATGAAGGAAAACATCACCACCGGTGTGAAGAGATAATAGGAAAGCCCAATAGCATCGCTGTGACACTTGGTGGATGAACTATGGAAACTTTTCAAAAATGTGTTGCTAACCGCTGTCAATTTTTTCCATCCGAGAGTCTCGAAATCGAATAATACATGAAGGAAATCATCACCACCGGTGTGTAGAGATAATAGGAAGGCCCAATAGCATCTCTGTGACACTTGGAAGATGAACTATGGAAACCTTTCAAAAATGCATTGCTAACCACTATCGATTTTTCCCATCAGAGAGTCTCAAAATCGAATAATACATCGAAATACATCACCTCATGTGTGTAGAGATAATAGGTACGCCCAATGGCGTAGTTCTGACACTTGGAAGATGAGCTATGGAACCCTTTCAAAAATGCGTTGCTAACCGCTGTCAATTTTTTCCATCCGAGAGTCTCAAAACCGAATAATACATAAAGGAAAACATCACCCCATGTGTGTAGAGATTATAAGTAGGCCCAATGGTGTCGTTGTGATACCTGGAAGATTAAGTATGGAAACCTTTCAAAAATGCCTTGCTAACCACTGTAATTTTTTTCCATCCGAGAGTCTCAAAATCGAATAATACATGAAGGAAATCATCACCATCCGTGTGTAGAGATAATACTAAGGCCCAATAGCATCGTTGTGACACTTGGAAGATGAACTATGGAAACTTTTAAAAAATGCGTTGCTAACCGCTGTCAATTTTTTCCATCCGAGAGTCTCAAAATCGAATGAAACATGAAGGAAAGCACCACCACCGGTGTGTAGAGATAAAAGGTAGGCCCAATGGCGACGTTGTGACACTTGGAAGATGAACTATGGAAATCTTTCGAAAATGCATTGCTAACCGCTGTCAATTTTTTGCAACCGAGAGTCTCAAAACCGAAAAACACATGAAGGAAAGCACCAGCACCGGTGTGTACAGATAATAGGCAGGCCCCATTGCGTCGTTGTGACACTTGGAAGATGAACTATGGAAACCTTTCAAAAATGCATTGCTAACCGCTGTCAATTTTTTCCAACCGAGAGTCTCAAAACCGAAAAATACATGAAGGAAAGCACCACCACCGGTGTGTAGAGATAATAGGTAGGCCCCATTGCGTCGTTGTGACACTTGGAAGATGAACTATGGAAACCTTTCAAAAATGCATTGGTAACCACTGTTCATTTTTCCCATTAGAGAGTCTCAAAATCGAATAATGCATGAAGGAAAACATCACCCCATGTGCGTAGAGATTATAAGTAGGGTCAATGGTGTCGTTGTGATACCTGGAAGATTAAGTATGGAAGCCTTTCAAAAATGCCTTGCTAACCACTGTAATTTTTTTCCATCCGAGAGTCTCAAAATCGAATAATACATGAAGGAAATCATCACCACCGGTGTGTAGAGATAATAAGTAGGCCCAATGGCATCGTTGTGACACTTGGAAGATGAACTATGGAAACCTTTCAAAAATGTATTGCTAACCACTGTAAGTTTATTCCATCCGAGAGTCTCAAAATCGAATAATGCATGAAAGAAAACATCACTCATGTGTGAAGAGAATATAGGTAGGCCCAATGGTGTCGTTGTGATACTTGGAAGATGAAGTATGGAAACCTTTCAAAAATGCCTTGCTAACCACTGTACATTTTTTTCATCCGAGAGTCTCAAAATCGAATAATGCATGAAGGAAAACATCACCCCATGTGTGTAGAGATTATAGGTAGGCCCCATTGCGTCGTTGTGACACTTGGAAGATGAACTATGGAAACCTTTCAAAAATGCATTGGTAACCGCTGTCAATTTTTCCAATCAGAGAGTCGCAAAATCGAATAATGCATGAAGGAAAACATCACCCCATGTGCGTAGAGATTATAAGTAGGCCCAATGGTGTCGTTGTGATACCTGGAAGATTAAGTATGGAAACATTTCAAAAATGCCTTGCTAACCACTGTAAATTTTTTCCATCCGAGAGTCTCAAAATCGAATTATGCATGAAGGAAAACATCACCCCATGTATGTAGAAATTATAGGTACACCCAATGGTGTCGTTGTGATACTTGGAAGATTAAGTATGGAAACCTTTCAAAAATGCTTGCTAACCACTGTAATTTTTTTCCATCCGAGAGTCTCAAAATCGAATAATACATGAAGGAAATCATCACCACCGGTGTGTAGAGATAAAAGGAAGGCCCAATGGCATCACTGTGACACTTGGAAGATGAACTATGGGATCTTTTCAAAAATGCGTTGCTAACCACTGTCAATTTTTTCCCATCAGAGAGTCTCAAAATCGAATAATGCATGAAGGAAAACATCACCCCATGTGCGTAGAGATTATAAGTAGGCCCAATGGTGTCGTTGTGATACCTGGAAGATTAAGTATGGAAACATTTCAAAAATGCCTGTAATTTTTTTCCATCCGAGAGTCTCAAAATCGAATAATACATGAAGGAAATCGTCACCACCGGTGTGTAGAGATAATAGGTAGGCCCAATGGCGACGTTGTGAAACTTGGAAGATGAACTATGGAAACCTTTCAAAAATGAATGGCTAACCGCTGTCAATTTTTTCCAACCGAGAGTCTCAAAACCGAAAAATACATGAAGGAAAGCACCACCGCCGGTGTGTAGAGATAATAGGCAGGCCCCATTGCGTCGTTGTGACACATGGAAGATGTACTATGGAAATCTTTCAAAAATGCTTTGCTAACCGCTGTCAATTTTTTCCAACCGAGAGTCTCAAAACCGAAAAATACATGAAGGAAAGCACCACCACCGGTGTGTAGAGATAATAGGTAGGCCTCATTGCGTCGTTGTGACACTTGGAAGATAAACTATGGAAACCTTTAAAAAATGCATTGGTAACCACTGTTAATTTTTCCCATCAGAGAGTCTCAAAATCGAATAATGCATGAAGGAAAACATCACCCCATGTGCGTAGAGATTATAAGTAGGCCCAATGGTGTCGTTGTGATACCTGGAAGATTAGGTATGGAAACCTTTCAAAAATGCCTTGCTAACCACTGTAATTTTTTTCCATCCGAGAGTCTCAAAATCGAATAATGCATGAAGGAAAACATCACCACCGGTGTGTAGAGATAATAGGAAAGCCCAATAGCATCGCTGTGACACTTGGAGGATGAACTATGGAAACTTTTCAAAAATGTGTTGCTAACCGCTGTCAATTTTTTCCATCCGAGAGTCTCGAAATCGAATAATACATGAAGAAAATCATCACCACCGGTGTGTAGAGATAATAGGAAGGCCCAATAGCATCTCTGTGACACTTGGAAGATGAACTATGGAAACCTTTCAAAAATGCATTGCTAACCACTATCGATTTTTCCCATCAGAGAGTCTCAAAATCGAATAATACATCAAAATACATCACCTCATGTGTGTAGAGATAATAGGTACGCCCAATGGCGTAGTTCTGACACTTGGAAGATGAGCTATGGAACCCTTTCAAAAATGCGTCGCTAACCGCTGTCAATTTTTTCCATCCGAGAGTCTCAAGACCGAATAATACATAAAGGAAAACATCACCCCATGTGTGTAGAGATTATAAGTAGGCCCAATGGTGTCGTTGTGATACCTGGAAGATTAAGTATGGAAACCTTTCAAAAATGCCTTGCTAACCACTGTAATTTTTTTCCATCCGAGAGTCTCAAAATCGAATAATACATGAAGGAAATCATCACCATCCGTGTGTAGAGATAATACTAAGGCCCAATAGCATCGTTGTGACACTTGGAAGATGAACTATGGAAACTTTTAAAAAAATGCGTTGCTAACCGCTGTCAATTTTTTCCATCCGAGAGTCTCAAAATCGAATGAAACATGAAGGAAAGCACCACCACCGGTGTGTAGAGATAAAAGGTAGGCCCAATGGCGACGTTGTGACACTTGGAAGATGAACTATGGAAATCTTTCGAAAATGCATTGCTAACCGCTGTCAATTTTTTGCAACCGAGAGTCTCAAAACCGAAAAATACATGAAGGAAAGCACCAGCACCGGTGTGTACAGATAATAGGCAGGCCCCATTGCGTCGTTGTGACACTTGGAAGATGAACTATGGAAACCTTTCAAAAATGCATTGCTAACCGCTGTCAATTTTTTCCAACCGAGAGTCTCAAAACCGAAAAATACATGAAGGAAAGCACCACCACCGGTGTGTAGAGATAATAGGAAAGCCCAATAGCATCGCTGTGACACTTGGAGGATGAACTATGGAAACTTTTCAAAAATGTGTTGCTAACCGCTGTCAATTTTTTCCATCCGAGAGTCACGAAATCGAATAATAAATGAAGGAAAGCACCACCACCGGTGTGTAGAGATAATAGGTAGGCCCCATTGCGTCGTTGTGACACTTGGAAGATGAACTATGGAAACCTGTCAAAAATGCATTGGTAACCACTGTTAATTTTTCCCATTAGAGAGTCTCAAAATCGAATAATGCATGAAGAAAAACATCACCCCATGTGCGTAGAGATTATAAGTAGGCCCAATGGTGTCGTTGTGATACCTGGAAGATTAAGTATGGAAACCTTTCAAAAATGCCTTGCTAACCACTGTACATTTTTTTCATCCGAGAGTCTCAAAATCGAATAATGCATGAAGGAAAACATCACCCCATGTGTGTAGAGATTATAGGTAGGCCCCATTGCGTCGTTGTGACACTTGGAAGATGAACTATGGAAACCTTTCAAAAATGCATTGGTAACCGCTGTCAATTTTTCCAATCAGAGAGTCTCAAAATCGAATTATGCATGAAGGAAAACATCACCCCATGTATGTAGAAATTATAGGTACGCCCAATGGTGTCGTTGTGATACTTGGAAGATTAAGTATGGAAACCTTTCAAAAATGCTTGCTAACCACTGTAATTTTTTTCCATCCGAGAGTCTCAAAATCGAATAATACATGAAGGAAATCATCACCACCGGTGTGTAGAGATAAAAGGAAGGCCCAATGGCATCACTGTGACACTTGGAAGATGAACTATGGGATCTTTTCAAAAATGCGTTGCTAACCACTGTCAATTTTTTCCCATCAGAGAGTCTCAAAATCGAATAATGCATGAAGGAAAACATCACCCCATGTGCGTAGAGATTATAAGTAGGCCCAATGGTGTCGTTGTGATACCTGGAAGATTAAGTATGGAAACATTTCAAAAATGCCTGTAATTTTTTTCCATCCGAGAGTCTCAAAATCGAATAATACATGAAGGAAATTGTCACCACCGGTGTGTAGAGATAATAGGTAGGCCCAATGGCGACGTTGTGAAACTTGGAAGATGAACTATGGAAACCTTTCAAAAATGCATGGCTAACCGCTGTCAATTTTTTCCAACCGAGAGTCTCAAAACCGAAAAATACATGAAGGAAAGCACCACCGCCGGTGTGTAGAGATAATAGGCAGGCCCCATTGCGTCGTTGTGACACATGGAAGATGTACTATGGAAATCTTTCAAAAATGCTTTGCTAACCGCTGTCAATTTTTTCCAACCGAGAGTCTCAAAACCGAAAAATACATGAAGGAAAGCACCACCACCGGTGTGTAGAGATAATAGGTAGGCCCCATTGCGTCGTTGTGACACTTGGAAGATAAACTATGGAAACCTTTAAAAAATGCATTGGTAACCACTGTTAATTTTTCCCATCAGAGAGTCTCAAAATCGAATAATGCATGAAGGAAAACATCACCCCATGTGCGTAGAGATTATAAGTAGGCCCAATGGTGTCGTTGTGATACCTGGAAGATTAAGTATGGAAACCTTTCAAAAATGCCTTGCTAACCGCTGTAATTTTTTTCCATCCGAGAGTCTCAAAATCGAATAATGCATGAAGGAAAACATCACCACCGGTGTGTAGAGATAATAGGAAAGCCCAATAGCATCGCTGTGACACTTGGAGGATGAACTATGGAAACTTTTCAAAAATGTGTTGCTAACCGCTGTCAATTTTTTCCATCCGAGAGTCTCGAAATCGAATAATACATGAAGGAAATCATCACCACCGGTGTGTAGAGATAATAGGAAGGCCCAATAGCATCTCTGTGACACTTGGAAGATGAACTATGGAAACCTTTCAAAAATGCATTGCTAACCACTATCGATTTTTCCCATCAGAGAGTCTCAAAATCGAATAATACATCGAAATACATCACCTCATGTGTGTAGAGATAATAGGTACGCCCAATGGCGTAGTTCTGACACTTGGAAGATGAGCTATGGAACCCTTTCAAAAATGCGTCGCTAACCGCAGTCAATTTTTTCCATCCGAGAGTCTCAAGACCGAATAATACATAAAGGAAAACATCACCCCATGTGTGTAGAGATTATAAGTAGGCCCAATGGTGTCGTTGTGATACCTGGAAGATT
This sequence comes from Eristalis arbustorum, assembly GCA_916610145.1. NCBI lineage: Eukaryota > Metazoa > Arthropoda > Insecta > Diptera > Syrphidae > Eristalis > Eristalis arbustorum. The sequence continues at coordinate 71,343,425 of OU744316.1, forward strand.
AAGTATGGAAACCTTTCAAAAATGCCTTGCTAACCACTGTAATTTTTTTCCATCCGAGAGTCTCAAAATCGAATAATACATGAAGGAAATCATCACCATCCGTGTGTAGAGATAATACTAAGGCCCAATAGCATCGTTGTGACACTTGGAAGATGAACTATGGAAACTTTTAAAAAAATGCGTTGCTAACCGCTGTCAATTTTTTCCATCCGAGAGTCTCAAAATCGAATGAAACATGAAGGAAAGCACCACCACCGGTGTGTAGAGATAAAAGGTAGGCCCAATGGCGACGTTGTGACACTTGGAAGATGAACTATGGAAATCTTTCGAAAATGCATTGCTAACCGCTGTCAATTTTTTGCAACCGAGAGTCTCAAAACCGAAAAATACATGAAGGAAAGCACCAGCACCGGTGTGTACAGATAATAGGCAGGCCCCATTGCGTCGTTGTGACACTTGGAAGATGAACTATGGAAACCTTTCAAAAATGCATTGCTAACCGCTGTCAATTTTTTCCAACCGAGAGTCTCAAAACCGAAAAATACATGAAGGAAAGCACCACCACCGGTGTGTAGAGATAATAGGTAGGCCCAATGGCGACGTTGTGACACTTGGAAGATGAACTATGGAAATCTTTCAAAAATGCTTTGCTAACCGCTGTCAATTTTTTCCAACCGAGAGTCTCAAAACCGAAAAATACATGAAGGAAAGCACCACCACCGGTGTGTAGAGATAATAGGTAGGCCCCATTGCGTCGTTGTGACACTTGGAAGATGAACTATGGAAACCTTTCAAAAATGCATTGGTAACCACTGTTAATTTTTCCAATTAGAGAGTCTCAAAATCGAATAATGCATGAAGGAAAACATCACCCCATGTGCGTAGAGATTATAAGTAGGCCCAATGGTGTCGTTGTGATACCTGGAAGATTAAGTATGGAAACCTTTCAAAAATGCCTTGCTAACCACTGTAATTTTTTTCCATCCGAGAGTCTCAAAATCGAATAATACATGAAGGAAATCATCACCATCGGTTTGTAGAGATAATATTAAGGCCCAATAGCATCGTTGTGACACTTGGAAGATGAACTATGGGAACATTTCAAAAATGCGTTGCTAACCGCTGTCAATTTTTTCCTTCCGAGAGTCTCAAAATCGAATAATACATGAAGGAAATCATCACCACCGGTGTGTAGAGATAATAGGTAGGCCCAATGGCGTCGTTGTGACACTTGGAAGATGAACTTTGGAAACCTTTCAAAAATGTATTGCTAACCACTGTAAGTTTATTCCATCCGAGAGTCTCAAAATCGAATAATGCATGAAAGAAAACATCACCCATGTGTGAAGAGAATATAGGTAGGCCCAATGGTGTCGTTGTGATACTTGGAAGATGAAGTATGGAAACCTTTCAAAAATGCCTTGCTAACCACTGTACATTTTTTTCATCCGAGAGTCTCAAAATCGAATAATGCATGAAGGAAAACATCACCCCATGTGTGTAGAGATTATAGGTAGGCCCCATTGCGTCGTTGTGACACTTGGAAGATGAACTATGGAAACCTTTCAAAAATGCATTGGTAACCGCTGTAAATTTTTCCAATCAGAGAGTCGCAAAATCGAATAATGCATGAAGGAAAACATCACCCCATGTGCGTAGAGATTATAAGTAGGCCCAATGGTGTCGTTGTGATACCTGGAAGATTAAGTATGGAAACATTTCAAAAATGCCTTGCTAACCACTGTAAATTTTTTCCATCCGAGAGTCTCAAAATCGAATTATGCATGAAGGAAAACATCACCCCATATGTGTAGAAATTATAGGTACGCCCAATGGTGTCGTTGTGATACTTGGAAGATTAAGTATGGAAACCTTTCAAAAATGCCTGTAATTTTTTTCCATCCGAGAGTCTCAAAATCGAATAATACATGAAGGAAATCATCACCACCGGTGTGTAGAGATAAAAGGAAGGCCCAATGGCATCACTGTGACACTTGGAAGATGAACTATGGGATCTTTTCAAAAATGCGTTGTTAACCACTGTCAATTTTTCCCATCAGAGAGTCTCAAAATCGAATAATGCATGAAGGAAAACATCACCCCATGTGCGTAGAGATTATAAGTAGGCCCAATGGTGTCGTTGTGATACCTGGAAGATTAAGTATGGAAACATTTCAAAAATGCCTGTAATTTTTTTCCATCCGAGAGTCTCAAAATCGAATAATACATAAAGGAAATCGTCACCACCGGTGTGTAGAGATAATAGGTAGGCCCAATGGCGACGTTGTGAAACTTGGAAGATGAACTATGGAAATCTTTCAAAAATGCATTGCTAACCGCTGTCAATTTTTTCCAACCGAGAGTCTCAAAACCGAAAAATACATGAAGGAAAGCACCACCACCGGTGTGTAGAGATAATAGGCAGGCCCCATTGCGTCGTTGTGACACATGGAAGATGTACTATGGAAATCTTTCAAAAATGCTTTGCTAACCGCTGTCAATTTTTTCCAACCGAGAGTCTCAAAACCGAAAAATACATGAAGGAAAGCACCACCACCGGTGTGTAGAGATAATAGGTAGGCCCCATTGCGTCGTGGTGACACTTGGAAGATAAACTATGGAAACCTTTAAAAAATGCATTGGTAACCACTGTTAATTTTTCCCATCAGAGAGTCTCAAAATCGAATAATGCATGAAGGAAAACATCACCCCATGTGCGTAGAGATTATAAGTAGGCCCAATGGTGTCGTTTTGATACCTGGAAGATTAGGTATGGAAACCTTTCAAAAATGCCTTGCTAACCACTGTAATTTTTTTCCATCCGAGAGTCTCAAAATCGAATAATGCATGAAGGAAAACATCACCACCGGTGTGTAGAGATAATAGGAAAGCCCAATAGCATCGCTGTGACACTTGGAGGATGAACTATGGAAACTTTTCAAAAATGTGTTGCTAACCGCTGTCAATTTTTTCCATCCGAGAGTCTCGAAATCGAATAATACATGAAGGAAATCATCACCACCGGTGTGTAGAGATAATAGGAAGGCCCAATAGCATCTCTGTGACACTTGGAAGATGAACTATGGAAACCTTTCAAAAATGCATTGCTAACCACTATCGATTTTTCCCATCAGAGAGTCTCAAAATCGAATAATACATCGAAATACATCACCTCATGTGTGTAGAGATAATAGGTACGCCCAATGGCGTAGTTCTGACACTTGGAAGATGAGCTATGGAACCCTTTCAAAAATGCGTCGCTAACCGCTGTCAATTTTTTCCATCCGAGAGTCTCAAAACCGAATAATACATAAAGGAAAACATCACCCCATGTGTGTAGAGATTATAAGTAAGCCCAATGGTGTCGTTGTGATAATTGGAAGATTAAGTATGGAAACCTTTCAAAAATGCCTTGCTAACCACTGTAATTTTTTTCCATCCGAGAGTCTTAAAATCGAATAATACATGAAGGAAATCATCACCATCCGTGTGTAGAGATAATACTAAGGCCCAATAGCATCGTTGTGACACTTGGAAGATGAACTATGGAAACTTTTAAAAAATGCGTTGCTAACCGCTGTCAATTTTTTCCAACCGAGAGTCTCAAAACCGAAAAATACATGAAGGAAAGCACCACCACCGGTGTGTAGAGATAAAAGGTAGGCCCAATGGCGACGTTGTGACACTTGGAAGATGAACTATGGACATCTTTCGAAAATGCATTGCTAACCGCTGTCAATTTTTTCCAACCGAGAGTCTCAGAACCGAAAAATACATGAAGGAAAGCACCACCATAGGTGTGTAGAGATAATAGGTAGGCCCAATGGCGACGTTGTGATACTTGGAAGATGAACTATGGAAATCTTTCAAAAATGCTTTGCTAACCGCTGTCAATTTTTTCCAACCGAGAGTCTCAAAGCCGAAAAATACATGAAGGAAAGCACCACCACCGGTGTGTAGAGATAATAGGTAGTTTGACATTCCATTGCGTCGTTGTGACACTTGGAAGATGAACTATGGAAACCTTTCAAAAATGCATTGGTAACCACTGTTAATTTTTCCCATTAGAGAGTCTCAAAATCGAATAATGCAAGAAGGAAAACATCACCCCATGTGCGTAGAGATTATAAGTAGGCCCAATGGTGTCGTTGTGATACCTGGAAGATTAAGTATGGAAACCTTTCAAAAATGCCTTGCTAACCACTGTAATTTTTTTCCATCCGACAGTCTCAAAATCGAATAATACATGAAGGAAATCATCACCATCGGTGTGTAGAGATAATATTAAGGCCCAATAGCATCGTTGTGACACTTGGAAGATGAACTATGGGAACATTTCAAAAATGCGTTGCTAACCGCTGTCAATTTTTTCCTTCCGAGAGTCTCAAAATCGAATAATACATGAAGGAAATCATCACCACCGGTGTGTAGAGATAATAGGTAGGCCCAATGGCATCGTTGTGACACTTGGAAGATGAACTTTGGAAACCTTTCAAAAATGCATTGCTAACCACTGTAAGTTTATTCCATCCGAGAGTCTCAAAATCGAATAATGCATGAAAGAAAACATCACCCATGAGTGAAGAGAATATAGGTAGGCCCAATGGTGTCGTTGTGATACTTGGAAGATAAAGTATGGAAACCTTTCAAAAATGCCTTGCTAACCACTGTACATTTTTTTCATCCGAGAGTCTCAAAATCGAATAATGCATGAAGGAAAGCATCACCCCATGTGTGTAGAGATTATAGGTAGGCCCCATTGCGTGGTTGTGACACTTGGAAGATGAACTTTGGAAACCTTTCAAAAATGCATTGGTAACCGCTGTCAATTTTTCCAATCAGAGAGTCGCAAAATCGAATAATGTATGAAGGAAAACATCACCCCATGTGCGTAGAGATTATAAGTAGGCCCAATGGTGTCGTTGTGATACCTGGAAGATTAAGTATGGAAACATTTCAAAAATGCCTTGCTAACCACTGTAAATTTTTTCCATCCGAGAGTCTCAAAATCGAATTATGCATGAAGGAAAACATCACCCCATGTGTGTAGAAATTATAGGTACGCCCAATGGTGTCGTTGTGATACTTGGAAGATTAAGTATGGAAACCTTTCAAAAATGCTTGCTAACCACTGTAATTTTTTTCCATCCGAGAGTCTCAAAATCGAATAATACATGAAGGAAATCATCACCACCGGTGTGTAGAGATAAAAGGAAGGCCCAATGGCATCACTGTGACACTTGGAAGATCAACTATGGGATCTTTTCAAAAATGCGTTGCTAACCACTGTCAATTTTTCCCATCAGAGAGTCTCAAAATCGAATAATGCATGAAGGAAAACATCACCCCATGTGCGTAGAGATTATAAGTAGGCCCAATGGTGTCGTTGTGATACCTGGAAGATTAAGTATGGAAACATTTCAAAAATGCCTGTAATTTTTTTCCATCCGAGAGTCTCAAAATCGAATAATACATGAAGGAAATCGTCACCACGGGTGTGTAGAGATAATAGGTAGGCCCAATGGCGACGTTGTGAAACTTGGAAGATGAACTATGGAAATCTTTCAAAAATGCATTGCTAACCGCTGTCAATTTTTTCCAACCGAGAGTCTCAAAACCGAAAAATACATGAAGGAAAGCACCACCACCGGTGTGTAGAGATAATAGGCAGGCCCCATTGCGTCGTTGTGACACATGGAAGATGTACTATGGAAATCTTTCAAAAATGCTTTGCTAACCGCTGTCAATTTTTTCCAACCGAGAGTCTCAAAACCGAAAAATACATGAAGGAAAGCACCACCACCGGTGTGTAGAGATAATAGGTAGGCCCCATTGCGTCGTTGTGACACTTGGAAGATGTACTATGGAAATCTTTCAAAAATGCTTTGCTAACCGCTGTTAATTTTTCCCATCAGAGAGTCTCAAAATCGAATAATGCATGAAGGAAAACATCACCCCATGTGCGTAGAGATTATAAGTAGGCCCAATGGTGTCGTTGTGATACCTGGAAGATTAGGTATGGAAACCTTTCAAAAATGCCTTGCTAACCACTGTAATTTTTTTTTATCCGAGAGTCTCAAAATCGAATAATGCATGAAGGAAATCATCACCATCCGTGTGTAGAGATAATACTAAGGCCCAATAGCATCGTTGTGACACTTGGAAGATGAACTATGGAAACTTTTAAAAAATGCGTTGCTAACCGCTGTCAATTTTTTCCATCCGAGAGTCTCAAAATCGAATGAAACATGAAGGAAAGCACCACCACCGGTGTGTAGAGATAAAAGGTAGGCCAATGGCGACGTTGTGACACTTGGAAGATGAACTATGGAAATCTTTCAAAAATGCATTGCTAACCGCTGTCAATTTATTCCAACCGAGAGTCTCAAAACCGAAAAATACATGAAGGAAAGCACCACCACCGGTGAGTAGAGATAATAGGCAGGCCCCATTGCGTCGTTGTGACACATGGAAGATGTACTATGGAAATCTTTCAAATATGCTTTGCTAACCGCTGTCAATTTTTTCCAACCGAGAGTCTCAAAACCGAAAAATACATGAAGGAAAGCACCACCACCGGTGTGTAGAGATAATAGGTAGGCCCCATTGCGTCGTTGTGACACTTGGAAGATAAACTATGGAAACCTTTAAAAAATGCATTGCTAACCGCTGTCAATTTATTCCAACCGAGAGTCTCAAAGCCGAAAAATACATGAAGGAAAGCACCACCACCGGTGTGTAGAGATAATAGGTAGGCCCCATTGCGTCGTTGTGACACTTGGAAGATGAACTATGGAAACCTTCAAAAATGCATTGGTAACCACTGTTAATTTTTCCCATTAGAGAGTCTCAAAATCGAATAATGCATGAAGGAAAACATCACCCCATGTGCGTAGAGATTATAAGTAGGCCCAATGGTGTCGTTGTGATACCTGGAAGATTAAGTATGGAAACCTTTCAAAATGCCTTGCTAACCACTGTAATTTTTTTCCATCCGAGAGTCACAAAATCGAATAATACATGAAGGAAATCATCACCACCTGTGTGTAGAGATAATAGGAAGGCCCAATAGCATCGTTGTGACACTTGGAACATGAACTATGGAAACCTTTCAAAAATGCGTTGCTAACCGCTGTCAATTTTTTCCTTCCGAGAGTCTCAAAATCGAATAATACATGAAGGAAATCATCACCACCGGTGTGTAGAGATAATAGGTAGGCCCAATGGCATCGTTGTGACACTTGGAAGATGAACTTTGGAAACCTTTCAAAAATGTATTGCTAACCACTGTAAGTTTATTCCATCCGAGAGTCTCAAAATCGAATAATGCATGAAAGAAAACATCACCCATGTGTGAAGAGAATATAGGTAGGCCCAATGGTGTCGTTGTGATACTTGGAAGATGAAGTATGGAAACCTTTCAAAAATGCCTTGCTAACCACTGTACATTTTTTTCATCCGAGAGTCTCAAAATCGAATAATGCATGAAGGAAAACATCACCCCATGTGTGTAGAGATTATAGGTAGGCCCCATTGCGTCGTTGTGACACTTGGAAGATGAACTATGGAAACCTTTCAAAAATGCATTGGTAACCGCTGTCAATTTTTTCCTTCCGAGAGTCTCAAAATCGAATAATGCATGAAGGAAATCGTCACCACCGGTGTGTAGAGATAATAGGTAGGCCCAATGGTGTCGTTGTGATACCTGGAAGATTAAGTATGGAAACATTTCAAAAATGCCTTGCTAACCACTGTAAATTTTTTCCATCCGAGAGTCTCAAAATCGAATTATGCATGAAGGAAAACATCACCCCATGTGTGTAGAAATTATAGCTACGCCCAATGGTGTCGTTGTGATACTTGGAAGATTAAGTATGGAAACCTTTCAAAAATGCTTGCTAACCACTGTAATTTTTTTCCATCCGAGAGTCTCAAAATCGAATAATACATGAAGGAAATAATTACCACCGGTGTGTAGAGATAAAAGGAAGGCCCAATGGCATCACTGTGCCACTTGGAAGATGAACTATGGGATCTTTTCAAAAATGCGTTGCTAACCACTGTCAATTTTTCCCATCGGAGAGTCTCAAAATCGAATAATGCATGAAGGAAAACATCACCCCATGTGCGTAGAGATTATAAGTAGGCCCAATGGTGTCGTTGTGATACCTGGAAGATTAAGTATGGAAACATTTCAAAAATGTCTGTAATTTTTTTCCATCCGACAGTCTCAAAATCGAATAATACATGAAGGAAATCGTCACCACCGGTGTGTAGAGATAATAGGTAGGCCCAATGGCGACGTTGTGAAACTTGGAAGATGAACTATGGAAATCTTTCAAAAATGCATTGCTAACCGCTGTCAATTTATTCCAACCGAGAGTCTCAAAACCGAAAAATACATGAAGGAAAGCACCACCACCGGTGTGTAGAGATAATAGGCAGGCCCCATTGCGTCGTTGTGACACATGGAAGATGTACTATGGAAATCTTTCAAAAATGCTTTGCTAACCGCTGTCAATTTTTTCCAACCGAGAGTCTCAAAACCGAAAAATACATGAAGGAAAGCACCACCACCGGTGTGTAGAGATAATAGGTAGGCCCCATTGCGTCGTTGTGACACTTGGAAGATAAACTATGGAAACCTTTAAAAAATGCATTGGTAACCACTGTTAATATTTCCCATCAGAGAGTCTCAAAATCGAATAATGCATGAAGGAAAACATCACCCCATGTGCGTAGAGATTATAAGTAGGCCCAATGGTGTCGTTGTGATACCTGGAAGATTAGGTATGGAAACCTTTCAAAAATGCCTTGCTAACCACTGTAATTTTTTTCCATCCGAGAGTCTCAAAATCGAATAATGCATGAAGGAAAACATCACCACCGGTGTGTAGAGATAATAGGAAAGCCCAATAGCATCGCTGTGACACTTGGAGGATGAACTATGGAAACTTTTCAAAAATGTGTTGCTAACCGCTGTCAATTTTTTCCATCCGAGAGTCACGAAATCGAATAATACATGAAGGAAATCATCACCACCGTTGTGTAGAGATAATAGGAAGTCCCAATAGCATCTCTGTGACACTTGGAAGATGAACTATGGAAACCTTTCAAAAATGCATTGCTAACCACTATCGATTTTTCCCATCAGAGAGTCTCAAAATCGAATAATACATCGAAATACATCACCTCATGTGTGTAGAGATAATAGGTACGCCCAATGGCGTAGTTCTGACACTTGGAAGATGAGCTATGGAACCCTTTCAAAAATGCGTCGCTAACCGCTGTCAATTTTTTCCATCCGAGAGTCTCAAAACCGAATAATACATAAAGGAAAACATCACCCCATGTGTGTAGAGATTATAAGTAGGCCCAATGGTGCCGTTGTGATACCTGGAAGATTAAGTATGGAAACCTTTCAAAAATGCCTTGCTAACCACTGTAATTTTTTTCCATCCGAGAGTCTCAAAATCGAATAATACATGAAGGAAATCATCACCATCCGTGTGTAGAGATAATACTAAGGCCCAATAGCATCGTTGTGACACTTGGAAGATGAACTATGGAAACTTTTAAAAAATGCGTTGCTAACCGCTGTTAATTTTTTCCATCCGAGAGTCTCAAAATCGAATGAAACATGAAGGAAAGCACCACCACCGGTGTGTAGAGATAAAAGGTAGGCCCAATGGCGACGTTGTGACACTTGGAAGATGAACTATGGAAATCTTTCCAAAATGCATTGCTAACCGCTGTCAATTTTTTGCAACCGAGAGTCTCAAAACCGAAAAATACATGAAGGAAAGCACCAGCACCGGTGTGTACAGATAATAGGCAGGCCCCATTGCGTCGTTGTGACACTTGGAAGATGTACTATGGAAACCTTTCAAAAATGCATTGCTAACCGCTGTCAATTTTTTCCAACCGAGAGTCTCAAAACCGAAAAATACATGAAGGAAAGCACCACCACCGGTGTGTAGAGATAATAGGTAGGCCCAATGGCGACGTTGTGACACTTGGAAGATGAACTATGGAAATCTTTCAAAAATGCATTGCTAACCGCTGTCAATTTTTTCCTTCCGAGAGTCTCAAAATCGAATAATACATGAAGGAAATCATCACCACCGGTGTGTAGAGATAATAGGTAGGCCCAATGGCATCGTTGTGACACTTGGAAGATGAACTTTGGAAACCTTTCAAAAATGTATTGCTAACCACTGTAAGTTTATTCCATCCGAGAGTCTCAAAATCGAATAATGCATGAAAGAAAACATCACCCATGTGTGAAGAGAATATAGGTAGGCCCAATGGTGTCGTTGTGATACGTGGAAGATGAAGTATGGAAACCTTTCAAAAATGCCTTGCTAACCACTGTACATTTTTTTCATCCGAGAGTCTCAAAATCGAATAATGCATGAAGGAAAACATCACCCCATGTGTGTAGAGATTATAGGTAGGCCCCATTGCGTCGTTGTGACACTTGGAAGATGAACTATGGAAACCTTTCAAAAATGCATTGGTAACCGCTGTCAATTTTTCCAATCAGAGAGTCGCAAAATCGAATAATGCATGAAGGAAAACATCACCCCATGTGCGTAGAGATTATAAGTAGGCCCAATGGTGTCGTTGTGATACCTGGAAGATTAAGTATGGAAACATTTCAAAAATGCCTTGCTAACCACTGTACATTTTTTCCATCCGAGAGTCTCAAAATCGAATTATGCATGAAGGAAAACATCACCCCATGTGTGTAGAAATTATAGGTACGCCCAATGGTGTCGTTGTGATACTTGGAAGATTAAGTATGGAAACATTTGAAAAATGCCTGTAATTTTTTTCCATCCGAGAGTCTCAAAATCGAATAATACATGAAGGAAATCGTCACCACCGGTGTGTAGAGATAATAGTTAGGCCCAATGGCGACGTTGTGAAACTTGGAAGATGAACTATGGAAATCTTTCAAAAATGCATTGCTAACCGCTGTCAATTTTTTCCAACCGAGAGTCTCAAAACCGAAAAATACATGAAGGAAAGCACCACCACCGGTGTGTAAAGATAATTGGCAGGCCCCATTGCGTCGTTGTGACACATGGAAGATGTACTATGGAAATCTTTCAAAAATGCTTTGCTAACCGCTGTCAATTTTTTCCAACCGAGAGTCTCAAAACCGAAAAATACATGAAGGAAAGCACCACCACCGGTGTGTAGAGATAATAGGTAGGCCCCATTGCGTCGTTGTGACACTTGGAAGATAAACTATGGAAACCTTTAAAAAATGCATTGGTAACCACTGTTAATTTTTCCCATCAGAAAGTCTCAAAATCGAATAATGCATGAAGGAAAACATCACCCCATGTGCGTAGAGATTATAAGTAGGCCCAATGGTGTCGTTGTGATACCTGGAAGATTAGGTATGGACACCTTTCAAAAATGCCTTGCTAACCACTGTAATTTTTTTCCATCCGAGAGTCTCAAAATCGAATAATGCATGAAGGAAAACATCACCACCGGTGTGTAGAGATAATAGGAAAGCCCAATAGCATCGCTGTGACACTTGGAGGATGAACTATGGAAACTTTTCAAAAATGTGTTGCTAACCGCTGTCAATTTTTTCCATCCGAGAGTCTCGAAATCGAATAATACATGAAGGAAATCATCACCACCGGTGTGTAGAGATAATAGGAAGGCCCAATAGCATCTCTGTGACACTTGGAAGATGAACTATGGAAACCTTTCAAAAATGCATTGCTAACCACTATCGATTTTTCCCATCAGAGAGTCTCAAAATCGAATAATACATCGAAATACATCACCTCATGTGTGTAGAGATAATAGGTACGTCCAATGGCGTAGTTCTGACACTTGGAAGATGAGCTATGGAACCCTTTCAAAAATGCGTCGCTAACCGCTGTCAATTTTTCCCATCCGAGAGTCTCAAAACCGAATAATACATAAAGGAAAACATCACCCCATGTGTGTAGAGATTATAAGTAGGCCCAATGGTGTCGTTGTGATACCTGGAAGATTAAGTATGGAAACCTTTCAAAAATGCCTTGCTAACCACTGTAATTTTTTTCCATCCGAGAGTCTCAAAATCGAATAATACATGAAGGAAATCATCACCATCCGTGTGTAGAGATAATACTAAGGCCCAATAGCATCGTTGTGACACTTGGAAGATGAACTATGGAAACTTTTAAAAAATGCGTTGCTAACCGCTGTCAATTTTTTCCATCCGAGAGTCTCAAAATCGAATTAAACATGAAGGAAAGCACCACCACCGGTGTGTAGAGATAAAAGGTAGGCCCAATGGCGACGTTGTGACACTTGGAAGATGAACTATGGAAATCTTTCGAAAATGCATTGCTAACCGCTGTCAATTTTTTGCAACCGAGAGTCTCAAAACCGAAAAATACATGAAGGAAAGCACCAGCACCGGTGTGTACAGATAATAGGCAGGCCCCATTGCGTCGTTGTGACACTTGGAAGATGAACTATGGAAACCTTTCAAAAATGCATTGCTAACCGCTGTCAATTTTTTCCAACCGAGAGTCTCAAAACCGAAAAATACATGAAGGAAAGCACCACAACCGGTGTGTAGAGATAATAGGTAGGCCCAATGGCGACGTTGTGACACTTGGAAGATGAACTATGGAAATCTTTCAAAAATGCTTTTCTAACCGCTGTCAATTTTTTCCAACCGAGAGTCTCAAAGCCGAAAAATACATGAAGGAAAGCACCACCACCGGTGTGTAGAGATAATAGGTAGGCCCAATGGTGTCGTTGTGATACTTGGAAGATGAAGTATGGAAACCTTTCAAAAATGCCTTGCTAACCACTGTACATTTTTTTCATCCGAGAGTCTCAAAATCGAATAATGCATGAAGGAAAACATCACCCCATGTGTGTAGAGATTATAGGTAGGCCCCATTGCGTCGTTGTGACACTTGGAAGATGAACTATGGAAACCTTTCAAAAATGCATTGGTAACCACTGTTAATTTTTCCCATTAGAAAGTCTCAAAATCGAAAATGCATGAAGGAAAACATCACCCCATGTGCGTAGAGATTATAAGTAGGCCCAATGGTGTCGTTGTGATACCTGGAAGATTAAGTATGGAAACCTTTCAAAAATGCCTTGCTAACCACTGTAATTTTTTTCCATCCGAGAGTCTCAAAATCGAATAATACATGAAGGAAATCATCACCATCGGTGTGCAGAGATAATATTAAGGCCCAATAGCATCGTTGTGACACTTGGAAGATGAACTATGGGAACATTTCAAAAATGCATTGGTAACCGCTGTCAATTTTTCCAATCAGAGAGTCTCAAAATCGAATTATGCATGAAGGAAAACATCACCCACTGTGTGTAGAGATTTTAGGTAGGCCCAATGGTGTCGTTGTGATACTTGGAAGATTAAGTATGGAAACCTTTCAAAAATGCCTTGCTAACCACTGTAATATTTTTCCATCCGAGAGTCTCAAAATCGAATAGTACATGAAGGAAATCATCACCACCGGTGTGTAGAGATAAAAGGAAGGCCCAATGGCATCACTGTGACACTTGGAAGATGAACTATGGGATCTTTTCAAAAATGCGTTGCTAACCACTGTCAATTTTTCCCATCAGAGAGTCTCAAAATCGAATAATGCATGAAGGAAAACATCACCCCATGTGCGTAGAGATTATAAGTAGGCCCAATGGTGTCGTTGTGATACCTGGAAGATTAAGTATGGAAACATTTCAAAAATGCCTGTAATTTTTTTCCATCCGAGAGTCTCAAAATCGAATAATACATGAAGGAAATCGTCACCACCGGTGTGTAGAGATAATAGGTAGGCCCAATGGCGACGTTGTGAAACTTGGAAGATGAACTATGGAAATCTTTCAAAAATGCATTGCTAACCGCTATCAATTTTTTCCAACCGAGAGTCTCAAAACCGAAAAATATATGAAGGAAAGCACCACCACCGGTGTGTAGAGATAATAGGCAGGCCCCATTGCGTCGTTGTGACACATGGAAGATGTACTATGGAAATCTTTCAAAAATGCTTTGCTAACCGCTGTCAATTTTTTCCAACCGAGAGTCTCAAAACCGAAAAATACATGAAGGAAAGCACCACCACCGGTGTGTAGAGATAATAGGTAGGCCCCATTGCGTCGTTGTGACACTTGGAAGATAAACTATGGAAACCTTAAAAAAATGCATTGGTAACCACTGTTAATTTTTCCCATCAGAGAGTCTCAAAATCGAATAATGCATGAAGGAAAACATCACCCCATGTGCGTAGAGATTATAAGTAGGCCCAATGGTGTCGTTGTGATACCTGGAAGATTAGGTATGGAAACCTTCCAAAAATGCCTTGCTAACCACTGTAATTTTTTTCCATCCAAGAGTCTCAAAATCGAATAACGCATGAAGGAAAACATCACCACCGGTGTGTAGAGATAAAAGGAAAGCCCAATAGCATCGCTGTGACACTTGGAGGATGAACTATGGAAACTTTTCAAAAATGTGTTGCTAACCGCTGTCAATTTTTTCCATCCGAGAGTCTCGAAATCGAATAATACATGAAGGAAATCATCACCACCGGTGTGTAGAGATAATAGGAAGGCCCAATAGCATCTCTGTGACACTTGGAAGATGAACTATGGAAACCTTTCAAAAATGCATTGCTAACCACTATTGATTTTTCCCATCAGAGAGTCTCAAAATCGAATAATACATCGAAATACATCACCTCATGTGTGTAGAGATAATAGGTACGCCCAATGGCGTAGCTCTGACACTTGGAAGATGAGCTATGGAACCCTTTTAAAAATGCGTCGCTAACCGCTGTCAATTTTTTCCATCCGAGAGTCTCAAAACCGAATAATACATAAAGGAAAACATCACTCCATGTGTGTAGAGATTATAAGTAGGCCCAATGGTGTCGTTGTGATACCTGGAAGATTAAGTATGGAAACCTTTCAAAAATGCCTTGCTAACCACTGTAATTTTTTTCCATCCGAGAGTCTCAAAATCGAATAATACATGAAGGAAATCATCACCATCCGTGTGTAGAGATAATACTAAGGCCCAATAGCATCGTTGTGACACTTGGAAGATGAACTATGCAAACTTTTAAAAAATGCGTTGCTAACCGCTGTTCTTTTTTTTCCATCCGAGAGTCTCAAAATCGAATGAAACATGAAGGAAAGCACCACCACCGGTGTGTAGAGATAAAAGGTAGGCCCAATGGCGACGTTGTGACACTTGGAAGAAGAACTATGGAAATCTTTCGAAAATGCATTGCTAACCGCTGTCAATTTTTTGCAACCGAGAGTCTCAAAACCGAAAAATACATGAAGGAAAGCACCAGCACCGGTGTGTACAGATAATGGGCAGGCCCCATTGCGTCGTTGTGACACTTGGAAGATGAACTATGGAAACCTTTAAAAAATGCATTGCTAACCGCTGTCAATTTTTTCCAACCGAGAGTCTCAAAACCGAAAAATACATGAAGGAAAGCACCACCACCGGTGTGTAGAGATAATAGGTAGGCCCAATGGCGACGTTGTGACACTTGGAAGATGAACTATGGAAATCTTTCAAAAATGCTTTGCTAACCGCTGTCAATTTTTTCCAACCGAGAGTCTCAAAGCCGAAAAATACATGAAGGAAAGCACCACCACCGGTGTGTAGAGATAATAGGTAGGCCCCATTGCGTCGTTGTGACACTTGGAAGATGAACTATGGAAACCTTTCAAAAATGCATTGGTAACCACTGTTAATTTTATCCATTAGAGAGTCTCAAAATCGAATAATGCATGAAGGAAAACATCACCCCATGTGCGTAGAGATTATAAGTAGGCCCAATGGTGTCGTTGTGATACCTGGAAGATTAAGTATGGAAACCTTTCAAAAATGCCTTGCTAACCACTGTAATTTTTTTCCATCCGAGAGTCTCAAAATCGAATAATACATGAAGGAAAACCTCACCATCGGTGTGTAGAGATAATATTGAGGCCCAATAGCATCGTTGTGACACTTGGAAGATGAACTATGGAAACCTTTCAAAAATGCATTGGTAACCACTGTTAATTTTACCCATTAGAGAGTCTCAAAATCGAATTATGCATGAAGGAAAACATCACTCCATGTGTGTAGAAATTATAGGTACGCCCAATGGTGTCGTTGTGATACTTGGAAGATGAGCTATGGAACCCTTTCAAAAATGCGTCGCTGACCGCTGTCAATTTTTTCCATCTGAGAGTCTCAAAACCGAATAATACATAAAGGAAAACATCACCCCATGTGTGTAGAGATTATAAGTAGGCCCAATGGTGTCGTTGTGATACCTGGAAGATTAAGTATGGAAACCTTTCAAAAATGCCTTGCTAACCACTGTAATTTTTTTCCATCCAAAAGTCTCAAAACCGAATAATACATGAAGGAAATCATCACCATCCGTGTGTAGAGATAATATTAAGGCCCAATAGCATCGTTGTGACACTTGGAAGATGAACTATGGAAACTTTTAAAAAATGCGTTGCTAACCGCTGTCAATTTTTTCCATCCGAGAGTCTCAAAATCGAATGAAACATGAAGGAAAGTACCACCACCGGTGTGTAGAGATAATAGGTAGGCCCAATGGCGACGTTGTGACACTTGGAAGATGAACTATGGAAATCTTTCAAAAATGCATTGCTAACCGCTGTCAATTTTTTCCATCCGAGAGTCTCAAAACCGAAAAATACATGAAGGAAAGCACCACCATCGGTGTGTACAGATAATAGGCAGGCCCCATTGCGTCGTTGTGACACTTGGAAGATGAACTATGGAAACCTTTCAAAAATGCATTGCTAACCGCTGTCAATTTTTTCCAACCGAGAGTCTCAAAACCGAAAAATACATGAAGGAAAGCACCACCACCGGTGTGTAGAGATAATAGGTAGGCCCAATGGCGACGTTGTGAAACTATGGAAACCTTTCAAAAATGCATTGCTAACCACTATCGATTTTTCCCATCAGAGAGTCTCAAAATTGAATAATACATCGAAATACATCACCTCATGTGTGTAGAGATAATAGGTACGCCCAATGGCGTAGTTCTGACACTTGGAAGATGAACTATGGAAACCTTTCAAAAATGCATTGGTAACCAGATATTGGTGATTTTTCACAATTAGTCATTTCAGGTCACTGTCTCCCACTCTTTTGCCCATCTGCCAGTGGTCTATATGGCATGGTATATAGCTCAAAAGAAGCGTCCGTTCATCCCATATGAATGCGTGAAAAGGTTTGTCATTTCCTGTACATCCGTGGTAAGCGTTAGTCGTCATCTAGGACGTTAAGATGGCACCATATACCAGATATTGGTGATTTTTCACAATTAGTCATTTCAGGTCACTGTCTCCTACTCTTTTGCCCATCTTCTAGTGGGCGTAGTAGCATGTTTCATAGCTCAATCGAAGCGTCTTGTCATTTCCTGTGCATCCGTGGTAAGCGTTAGTCGTCATCTAGGACGTTGAGATGGCACCATATACCAGATATTGGTGATTTTTAACAATTAGTCATTTCAGGTCACTTTCTCCGACTCTTTTGCGCATCTTCTAGTGATCGTAAGGGCATGGTATATGGCTCAAAAGAAGCGTCCCTTCATCCTATATGAAATCGTGAAAATGTTTAGTGGACACATAGGTAGGCGAAATGGCACCATATACCAGAAACAGGCGATTTTTTGCAATTAGTCATTTCAGGTCACTTTCTCCGACTCTTTTGCTCATCTTCTAGTGGTCGTAACGGCATGGTATATGGCTCAAAAGAAGCGTCCCTTCATCCTATATGAATGCGTGAAAAGGTTTAGTGGACACATAGGTAGACGAAACGGCACCACACACCAGATATTGTCGATTTTGCACAATTAGTCATTTCAGGTCACTTTCTCCGACTCTTTTGCCCATCTTCAAGTGGTCGTAACGGCATGGTATATGGCTCAAAAGAAGCGTCCCTTCATCATTTATGAATGCGTGAAAGGGTTTAGTGGACACATAGGTAGGCGAAATGGCACCATATACCAGAAACAGGCGATTTTTTGCAATTAGTCATTTCAGGTCACTTTCTCCGACTCTGTTTCCCATGTGCCAGTGATCGTAGTAGCATGTACCATAGCTCAATCGAAGCGTCTTGTCATTTCCTGTGCATCTGTGGTAAGCGTTAGTCGTCATCTAGGACGTTGAGGTGGCACCGTATACCAGATATTGGTGATTTTTCACAATTAGTCATTTCAGGTCACTTTCTCCGACTATTTTGCCCATCTTCTAGCGGTCGTAACGGCATGGTATATGGTTCAAAAGAAGTGCCCCTTCATCCTATATGAATGCGTAAAAAGGTTTAGTGGACACATAGGTAGACGAAACGGCACCACACACCAGATATTATTCGATTTTGAACAATTTGTCATTCCAGGTCACTTTCTCCGACTCTTTTACCCATCTTCTAGTGATCGTAACGGCATGGTATATGGCTCAAACGAAGCGTCCCTTCATCCCATATGAATGCGTGAAAAGGTTTAGTGGACACATAGGTAGACGAAACGGCACCACACACCAGATATTGTCGATTTTGCACAATTAGTGATTTCGGACACTTTCTCCGACTCTTTTGCCCATCTGCCAGTGGTCTTTAAGGCATGTTTCATAGCTCAATCGAAGCGTCTTGTCATTTCCTGTGCATCCGTGGTAAGCGTAAGTCGTCATCTAGGACGTTGAGATGGCACCGTATACCAGATATTGGTGATTTTTCACAATTAGTCATTTCAGGTCACTTTCTCCGACTCTTTTGCCCATCTTCTAGTGGTCGTAAGGGCATGGTATATGGCTCAAAAGAAGCGTCCCTTCATCCCATATTAATGCGTGAAAAGGTTTATTGGACACATAGGTAGACGAAACGGCACCACACACCAGATATTATTCGATTTTGAACAATTTGTCATTCCAGGTCACTTTCTCCGACTCTTTTATCCATCTTCTAGTGGTCGTAACGACATGGTATATCCCATATGAATGCGTGAAAAGGTTTAGTGGACACATAGGTAGACGAAACGGCACCACACACCAGATATTGTCGATTTTGCACAATTAGTGATTTCGGACACTTTCTCCGACTCTTTTGCCCATCTGCCAGTGGTCTTTAAGGCATGTTTCATAGCTCAATCGAAGCGTCTTGTCATTTCCTGTGCATCCGTGGTAAGTGTTAGTCGTCATCTAGGACGTTGCGATGGCACCATATACCAGATATTGGTGATTTTTCACACTTAGTCATTTCAGGTCACTTTCTCCGACTCTTTTGCCCATCTTCTAGTGGTCGTAAGGGCATGGTATATGGCTCAAGAGAAGCGTCCCTTCATCCCATATTAATGCGTGAAAAGGTTTATTGGACACATAGGTAGACGAAACGGCACCACACACCAGATATTATTCGATTTTGAACAATTTGTCATTCCAGGTCACTTTCTCCGACTCTTTTATCCATCTTCTAGTGGTCGTAACGGCATGGTATATCCCATATGAATGCGTGAAAAGGTTTAGTGGACACATAGGTAGACGAAACGGCACCACACACCAGATATTGTCGATTTTGCACAATTAGTTATTTCGGACACTTTCTCCGACTCTTTTGCCCATCTGCCAGTGGTCTTTAAGGCATGTTTCATAGCTCAATCGAAGCGTCTTGTCATTTCCTGTGCATCCGTGGTAAGTGTTAGTCGTCATCTAGGACGTTGCGATGGCACCATATACCAGATATTGGTGATTTTTCACAATTAGTCATTTCATTTCACTTTCTCCGACTCTTTTGCCCATCTTCTAGTGGTCGTAAGGGCATGGTATATGGCTCAAAAGAAGCGTCCCTTCATCCCATATTAATGCGTGAAAAGGTTTATTGGACACATAGGTAGACGAAACGGCACCACACACCAGATATTATTCCATTTTGAACAATTTGTCATTCCAGGTCACTTTCTCCGACTCTTTTACCATCTTCTAGTGGTCGTAACGGCATGGTATATGGCTCAAACGAAGCGTCCCTTCATCCCATATGAATGCGTGAAAAGGTTTAGTGGACACATAGGTAGACGAAACGGCACCACACACCAGATATTGTCGATTTTGCACAATTAGTGATTTCGGACACTTTCTCCGACTCTTTTGCCCATCTGCCAGTGGTCTTTAAGGCATGTTTCATAGCTCAATCGAAGCGTCTTGTCATTTCCTGTGCATCCGTGGTAAGTGTTAGTCGTCATCTAGGACGTTGAGATGGCACCATATACCAGATATTGGTGATTTTTCACAATTAGTCATTTAAGGTCACTGTCTCCCACTCTCTTTCCCATCTGCCAGTGGTCTTTATGGCATGGTATATAGCCCAAAAGAAGCGTCCCTTCATCCCATATGAATGCGTGAAAAGGTTTGGTGGTAAGTGTTAGTCGTCGTCTAGGACGTTGAGATGGCACCATATACCAGATATTGGCGATTTTTCACAATTAGTCATTTCAGGTCACTGTCTCCCACTCTTTTGCCCATCTGCCAGTGGTCTTTATGGCATGGTATAAAGCTCAAAAGAAGCGTCCCTTCATCCCATATGAATGCGTGAAAAGGTTTAGTGGACACATAGGTAGACGAAACGGTACCACACACCAAATATTGTCGATTTTGCACAATTAGTGATTTCAGGACACTTTCTCCGACTCTTTTGCCCATCTGCCAGTGGTCTTTAAGGCATGTTTCATAGCTCAATCGAAGCGTCTTGTCATTTCCTGTGCATCCGTGGTAAGCATTAGTCGTCATCTAGGACGTTGAGATGGCACCGTATACCAGATATTGGTGATTTTTCACAATTAGTCATTTCAGGTCACTTTCTCCGACTCTTTTGCCCATCTTCTAGCGGTCGTAACGGCATGGTATATGGCTCAAAAGAAGCGTCCCTTCATCATTTATGAATGCGTGAAAAGGTTTAGTGGACACATAGGTAGACGAAACGGCACCACACACCAGATATTATTCGATTTTGAACAATTTGTCATTTCAGGTCACTTTCTCCCACTATTTTGCCCATCTGCCAGTGGGCGTAGTAGCATGTTTCAAAGCTCAATCGAAGCGTCTTGTCATTTCCTGTGCATCCGTGGTAAGCGTTAGTCGTCATCTAGGACGTTGAGATGGCACCATATACCAGATATTGGTGATTTTTCACAATTAGTCATTTCAGGTCACTTTCTCCGACTCTTTTGCCCATCTGCCAGTGGTCTTTATGGCATGGTATACAGCTCAAAAGAAGCGTCCCTTCATTCTATATATATGCGTGAAAAGGGTTAGGTGACACATAGGTAGACGAAACGGCACCACACACCAGATATTGTCGATTTTGCACAATTAGTCATTTCAGGTCACTTTCTCCGACTCTTTTGCCCATCCGCCAGTGGTCTTTAAGGCATGTTTCATAGCTCAATCGAAGCGTCTTGTCATTTCCTGTGCATCCGTGGTAAGCTTTAGTCGTCATCTAGGACGTCAAGATGGCACCATATACCAGATATTGGTGATTTCTCACAATTAGTAATATCAGGTCACTTTCTCCGACTCTTTTGCCCATCTTCTAGCGGTCGTAACGGCATGGTATATGGCTCAAAAGAAGCGTCCCTTCATCATTTATGAATGCGTGAAAAGGTTTAGTGGACACATAGGTAGACGAAACGGCACCACACACCAGATATTATTCGATTTTGAACAATTTGTCATTTCAGGTCACTTTCTCCCACTATTTTGCCCATCTGCCAGTGGGCGTAGTAGCATGTTTCATAGCTCAATCGAAGCGTCTTGTCATTTCCTGTGCATCCGTGGTAAGCGTTAGCCGTCATCTAGAACGTTGAGATGACACCATATACCAGGTATTGGTGATTTTTCACAAATAGTCTTTCAGGTCACTTTCTCCGACTCTTTTGCCCATCTTCTGGTGGTCGTAACGACATGGTATATGGCTCAAAAGAAGCGTCCCTTCATCCCATATTAATGCGTGAAAAGGTTTATTGGACACATAGGTAGACGAAACGGCACCACACACCAGATATTATTCGATTTTGAACAATTTGTCATTCCAGGTCACTTTCTCCGACTCTCTTATCCATCTTCTAGTGGTCGTAACGGCATGGTATATGGCTCAAACGAAGCGTCCCTTCATCCCATATGAATGCGTGAAAAGGTTTAGTGGACACATAGGTAGACGAAACGGCACCACACACCAGATATTGTCGATTTTGCACAATTAGTGATTTCGGACACTTTCTCCGACTCTTTTGCCCATCTGCCAGTGGTCTTTAAGGCATATTTCATAGCTCAATCGAAGCGACTTGTCATTTCCTGTGCATCCGTGGTAAGTGTTAGTCGTCATCTAGGACGTTGAGATGGCACCATATACCATATATTGGTGATTTTTCACAATTAGTCATTTAAGGTCACTGTCTCCCACTCTCTTGCCCATCTGCCAGTGATCTTTATGGCATGGTATATAGCTCAAAAGAAGCGTCCCTTCATCCCATATGAATGCGTGAAAAGGTTTGGTGGTAAGTGTTAGTCGTCGTCTAGGACGTTGAGATGGCACCATATACCAGATATTGGTGATTTTTCACAATTAGTCATTTCAGGTCACTGTCTCCCACTCTTTTGCCCATCTGCCAGTGGTCTTTATGGCATGGTATAAAGCTCAAAAGAAGCGTCCTTCATCCCATATGAATGCGTGAAAAGGTTTAGTGGACACATAGGTAGACGAAACGGCACCACACACCAAATATTGTCGATTTTGCACAATTAGTCATTTCAGGACACTTTCTCCGACTCTTTTGCCCATCTGCCAGTGGTCTTTAAGGCATGTTTCATCGCTCAATCGAAGCGTCTTGTCATTTCCTGTGCATCCGTGGTAAGCGTTAGTCGTCATCTAGGACGTTGAGATGGCACCATATACCAGATATTGGTGATTTTTCACAATTAGTCATTTCAGGTCACTTTCTCCGACTCTTTTGCCCATCTGCCAGTGGTCTTTATGGCATGGTATACAGCTCAAAAGAAGCGTCCCTTCATTCTATATATACGCGTGAAAAGGGTTAGGTGACACATAGGTAGACGAAACGGCACCACACACCAGATATTGTCGATTTTGCACAATTAGTCATTTCAGGTCACTTTCTCCGACTCTTTTGCCCATCTGCCAGTGGTCTTTAAGGCATGTTTCATAGCTCAATCGAAGCGTCTTGTCATTTCCTGTGCATCCGTGGTAAGCTTTAGTCGTCATCTAGGACGTTAAGATGGCACCATATACCAGATATTGGTGATTTTTCACAATTAGTCATTTCAGGTCACTTTCTCCGACTCTCAATCGAAGCGTCTTGTCATTTCCTGTGCATCCGTGGTAAGCGTTAGTCGTCATCTAGGACGTTGAGATGGCACCATATACCAGATATTGGTACTTTTTCACAATTAGACATTTCAGGTCACTTTCTCCGACTCTTTTGCCCATCTGCCAGTGGTCTTTATGGCATGGTAAACACCTCAAAAGAAGCGTCCCTTCATTCTATATATATGCGTGAAAAGGGTTAGGTGACACATAGGTAGACGAAACGGCACCACACACCAGATATTGTCGATTTTGCACAATTAGTCATTTCAGGTCACTTTCTCCGACTCTTTTGCCCATCTGCCAGTGGTCTTTAAGGCATGTTTCATAGCTCAATCGAAGCGTCTTGTCATTTCCTGTGCATCCGTGGTAAGCTTTAGTCGTCATCTAGGACGTTAAGATGGCACCATATACCAGATATTGGTGATTTCTCACAATTAGTAATTTCACGTCACTTTCTCCGACTCTTTTGCCCATCTTCTAGCGGTCGTAACGGCATGGTATATGGCTCAAAAGAAGCGTCCCTTCATCATTTATGAATGCGTGAAAAGGTTTAGTGGACACATAGGTAGACGAAATGGCACCACACACCAGATATTATTCGATTTTGAACAATTTGTCATTTCAGGTCACTTTCTCCCACTATTTTGCCCATCTGCCAGTGGGCGTAGTAGCATGTTTCATAGCTCAATCGAAGCGTCTTGTCATTTCCTGTGCATCCGTGGTAAGCGTTAGTCGTCATCTAGAACGTTGAGATGACACCATATACCAGGTATTGGTGATTTTTCACAATTAGTCATTTCAGGTCACTTTCTCCGACTCTTTTGCCCATCTTCTGGTGGTCGTAACGACATGGTATATGGCTCAAAAGAAGCGTCCCTTCATCCCATATTAATGCGTGAAAAGGTTTATTGGACACATAGGTAGACGAAACGGCACCACACACCAGATATTATTCGATTTTGAACAATTTGTCATTCCAGGTCACTTTCTCCGACTCTTTTATCCATCTTCTAGTGGTCGTAACGGCATGGTATATGGCTCAAACGAAGCGTCCCTTCATCCCATATGAATGCGTGAAAAGGTTTAGTGGACACATAGGTAGACGAAACGGCACCACACACCAGATATTGTCGATTTTGCACAATTAGTGATTTCGGACACTTTCTCCGACTCTTTTGCCCATCTGCCAGTGGTCTTTAAGGCATGTTTCATAGCTCAATCGAAGCGTCTTGTCATTTGTGCATCCGTGGTAAGTGTTAGTCGTCATCTAGGACGTTGAGATGGCACCATATACCAGATATTGGTGATTTTTCACAATTAGTCATTTCAGGTCACTTTCTCCGACTCTTTTGCCCATCTTCTAGTGGTCGTAAGGGCATGGTATATGGCTCAAAAGAAGCGTCCCTTCATCATTTATGAATGCGTGAAAAGGTTTAGTGGACACATAGGTAGACGAAACGGCACCACACACCAGATATTATTCGATTTTGAACAATTTGTCATTTCAGGTCACTTTCTCCCACTATTTTGCCCATCTGCCAGTGGGCGTAGTAGCATGTTTCATAGCTCAATCGAAGCGTCTTGTCATTTCCTGTGCATCCGTGGTAAGCGTTAGTCGTCATCTAGAACGTTGAGATGACACCATATACCAGGTATTGGTGATTTTTCACAATTAGTCTTTCAGGTCACTTTCTCCGACTCTTTTGCCCATCTTCTAGTGGTCGTAAGGGCATGGTATATGGCTCAAAAGAAGCGTCCCTTCATCATTTATGAAAGCGTGAAAAAGTTTATTGGACACATAGGTAGACGAAACGGCACCACACACCAGATATTATTCGATTTTGAACAATTTGTCATTCCAGGTCACTTTCTCCGACTCTTTTATCCATCTTCTAGTGGTCGTAACGGCATGGTATATGGCTCAAACGAAGCGTCCCTTCATCCCATATGAATGCGTGAAAAGGTTTAGTGGACACATAGGTAGACGAAACGGCACCACACACCAGATATTGTCGATTTTGCACAATTAGTGATTTCGGACACTTTCTCCGACTCTTTTGCCCATCTGCCAGTGGTCTTTAAGGCATGTTTCATAGCTCAATCGAAGCGTCTTGTCATTTCCTGTGCATCCGTGGTAAGCTTTAGTCGTCATCTAGGACGTTAAGATGGCACCATATACCAGATATTGGTGATTTTTCACAATTAGTCATTTCAGGTCACTTTCTCCGACTCTTTTGCCCATCTTCTAGTGGTCGTAAGGGCATGGTATATGGCTCAAAAGAAGCGTCCCTTCATCCAATATTAATGCGTGAAAAGGTTTATTGGACACATAGGTAGACGAAACGGCACCACACACCAGATATTATTCCATTTTGAACAAATTGTCATTCCAGGTCACTTTCTCCGACTCGTTTACCCATCTTCTAGTGGTCGTAACGGCATGGTATATGGCTCAAGCGAAGCGTCCCTTCATCCCATATGAATGCGTGAAAAGGTTTAGTGGACACATAGGTAGACGAAACGGCACCACACACCAGATATTGTCGATTTTGCACAATTAGTGATTTCGGACACTTTCTCCGACTCTTTTGCCCATCTGCCAGTGATCTTTATGGCATGGTTTACACCACAAAAGAAGCGTCCCTTCATTCTATATATATGCGTGAAAAGGGTTAGGTGACACATAGGTAGACGAAACGGCACCACACACCAGATATTGTCGATTTTGCACAATTAGTGATTTCGGACACTTTCTCCGACTCTTTTGCTCATCTGCCAGTGGTCTTTAAGGCATATTTCATAGCTCAATCGAAGCAACTTGTCATTTCCTGTGCATCCGTGGTAAGTGTTAATCGTCATCTAGGACGTTGAGATGGCACAATATACCATATATTGGTGATTTTTCACAATTAGTCATTTAAGGTCACTGCCTCCCACTCTCTTGCCCATCTGCCAGTGGTCTTTATGGCATGGTATATAGCTCAAAAGAAGCGTCCCTTCATCCCATATGAATGTGTGAAAAGGTTTGGTGGTAAGTGTTAGTCGTCGTCTAGGACGTTGAGATGGCACCATATACCAGATATTGGTGATTTTTCACAATTAGTCATTTCAGGTCACTGTCTCCCACTCTTTTGCCCATCTGCCAGTGGTCTTTATGGCACGGTATAAAGCTCAAAAGAAGCGTCCCTTCATCCCATATGAATGCGTGAAAAGGTTTAGTGGACACATAGGTAGACGAAGCGGCACCACACACCAAATATTGTCGATTTTGCACAATTAGTGATTTCAGGACACTTTCTCCGACTCTTTTGCCCATCTGCCAGTGGTCTTTAAGGCATGTTTCATAGCTCAATCGAAGCGTCTTGTCATTTCCTGTGCATCCGTGGTAAGCGTTAGTCGTCATCTAGGACGTTGAGATGGCACCATATACCAGATATTGGTGATTTTTCACAATTAGTCATTTCAGGTCACTTTCTCCGACTCTTTTGCCCATCTGCCAGTGGTCTTTATGGCATGGTATACAGCTCAAAAGAAGCGTCCCTTCATTCTATATATATGCGTGAAAAGGGTTAGGTGACACATAGGTAGACGAAACGGCACCACACACCAGATATTGTCGATTTTGCACAATTAGTCATTTCAGGTCACTTTCTCCGACTCTTTTGCCCATCTGCCAGTGGTCTTTAAGGCATGTTTCATAGCTCAATCGAAGCGTCTTGTCATTTCCTGTGCATCCGTGGTAAGCTTTAGTCGTCATCTAGGACGTTAAGATGGCACCATATACCAGATATTGGTGATTTTTCACAATTAGTCATTTCAGGTCACTTTCTCCGACTCTCAATCGAAGCGTCTTGTCATTTCCTGTGCATCCGTGGTAAGCGTTAGTCGTCATCTAGGACGTTGAGATGGCACCATATACCAGATATTGGTGCTTTTTCACAATTAGTCATTTCAGGTCACTTTCTCCGACTCTTTTGCCCACCTGCCAGTGATCTTTATGGCATGGTTTACACCACAAAAGAAGCGTCCCTTCATTCTATATATATGCGTGAAAAGGGTTAGGTGACACATAGGTAGACGAAACGGCACCACACACCAGATATTGTCGATTTTGCACAATTAGTCATTTCAGGTCACTTTCTCCGACTCTTTTGCCCATCTGCCAGTGGTCTTTAAGGCATGTTTCATAGCTCAATCGAAGCGTCTTGTCATTTCCTGTGCATCCGTGGTAAGCGTTAGTCGTCATCTAGGACGTTAAGATGGCACCATATACCAGATATTGGTGATTTTTCACAATTAGTCATTTCAGGTCACTGTATCCCACTCTTTTGCCCATCTGCCAGTGGTCTTTATGGCATGGTATATAGCTCAAAAGAAGCGTCCCTTCATTATTTATGAATGCGTCAAAAGGTTAAGTGGACACATAGGTAGACGAAACGGCACCACACACCAGATATTATTCGATTTTGAACAATTTGTCATTTCAGGTCACTGTCTCCCACTCTTTTGCCCATCTGCCAGTGGTCTTTATGGCATGGTATATAGCTCAAAAGATGCATCCTTTCATTCCATATGAATGCGTGAAAAGGTTTAGTGGACACATAGGTAGACGAAACGGCACCACACACCAGATATTGTCGATTTTGCACAATTAGTGATTTCAGGCACTTTCTCCGACTCTTTTGCCCATCTGCCAGTGGTCTTTATGGCATGGTATATAGCTCAAAAGAAGCGTCCCTTCATCCCATATGAATGCGTGAAAAGGTTTAGTGGACACATAGGTAGACGAAACGGCACCACACACCAGATATTGTCGATTTTGCACAATTAGTGATTTCGGACACTTTCTCCGACTCTTTTGCCCATCTGCCAGTGGTCTTTAAGGCATGTTTCATAGCTCAATCGAAGCGTCTTGTCATTTCCTGTGCATCCGTGGTAAGCGTTAGTCGTCATCTAGGACGTTGAGATGGCACCATATACCAGATATTGGTGATTTTTCACAATTAGTCATTTCAGGTCACTTTCTCCGACTCTTTTGCCCATCTTCTAGTGATCGTAAGGGCATGGTATATGGCTCAAAAGAAGCGTCCCTTCATCCTATATGAATGCGTGAAAAGGTTTAGTGGACACATAGGTAGACGAATCGGCACCACACACCAGATATTATTCGATTTTGAACAATTTGTCATTCCAGGTCACTTTCTCCGACTCTTTTATCCATCTTCTAGTGGTCGTAACGACATGGTATATCCCATATGAATGCGTGAAAAGGTTTAGTGGACACATAGGTAGACGAAACGGCACCACACACCAGATATTGTCGATTTTGCACAATTAGTGATTTCGGACACTTTCTCCGACTCTTTTGCCCATCTGCCAGTGGTCTTTAAGGCATGTTTCATAGCTCAATCGAAGCGTCGTGTCATTTCCTGTGCATCCGTGGTAAGTGTTAGTCGTCATCTAGGACGTTGCGATGGCACCATATACCAGATATTGGTGATTTTTCACAATTAGTCATTTCAGGTCACTTTCTCCGACTCTTTTGCCCATCTTCTAGTGGTCGTAAGGGCATGGTATATGGCTCAAAAGAAGCGTCCCTTCATCCCATATTAATGCGTGAAAAGGTTTATTGGACACATAGGTAGACGAAACGGCACCACACACCAGATATTATTCGATTTTGAACAATTTGTCATTCCAGGTCACTTTCTCCGACTCTTTTATCCATCTTCTAGTGGTCGTAACGGCATGGTATATCCCATATGAATGCGTGAAAAGGTTTAGTGGACACATAGGTAGACGAAACGGCACCACACACCAGATATTGTCGATTTTGCACAATTAGTTATTTCGGACACTTTCTCCGACTCTTTTGCCCATCTGCCAGTGGTCTTTAAGGCATGTTTCATAGCTCAATCGAAGCGTCTTGTCATTTCCTGTGCATCCGTGGTAAGCGTTAGTCGTCATCTAGGACGTTGAGATGGCACCATATACCAGATATTGGTGATTTTTCACAATTAGTCATTTCAGGTCACTTTCTCCGACTCTTTTGCCCATCTGCCAGTGGTCTTTATGGCATGGTATACAGCTCAAAAGAAGCGTCCCTTCATCCCATATTAATGCGTGAAAAGGTTTATTGGACACATAGGTAGACGAAACGGCACCACACACCAGATATTATTCCATTTTGAACAATTTGTCATTCCAGGTCACTTTCTCCGACTCTTTTACCCATCTTCTAGTGGTCGTAACGGCATGGTATATGGCTCAAACGAAGCGTCCCTTCATCCCATATGAATGCGTGAAAAGGTTTAGTGGACACATAGGTAGACGAAACGGCACCACACACCAGATATTGTCGATTTTGCACAATTAGTGATTTCGGACACTTTCTCCGACTCTTTTGCCCATCTGCCAGTGGTCTTTAAGGCATGTTTCATAGCTCAATCGAAGCGTCTTGTCATTTCCTGTGCATCCGTGGTAAGTGTTAGTCGTCATCTAGGACGTTGAGATGGCACCATATACCAGATATTGGTGATTTTTCACAATTAGTCATTTAAGGTCACTGTCTCCCACTCTCTTGCCCATCTGCCAGTGGTCTTTATGGCATGGTATATAGCCCAAAAGAAGCGTCCCTTCATCCCATATGAATGCGTGAAAAGGTTTGGTGGTAAGTGTTAGTCGTCGTCTAGGACGTTGAGATGGCACCATATACCAGATATTGGTGATTTTTCACAATTAGTCATTTCAGGTCACTGTCTCCCACTCTTTTGCCCATCTGCCAGTGGTCTTTATGGCATGGTCTAAAGCTCAAAAGAAGCGTCCCTTCATCCCATATGAATGCGTGAAAAGGTTTAGTGAACACATAGGTAGACGAAACGGCACCACACACCAAATATTGTCGATTTTGCACAATTAGTGATTTCAGGACACTTTCTCCGACTCTTTTGCCCATCTGCCAGTGGTCTTTAAGGCATGTTTCATAGCTCAATCGAAGCGTCTTGTCATTTCCTGTGCATCCGTGGTAAGCGTTAGTCGTCATCTAGGACGTTGAGATGGCACCATATACCAGATATTGGTGATTTTTCACAATTAGTCATTTCAGGTCACTTTCTCCGACTCTTTTGCCCATCTGCCAGTGGTCTTTATGGCATGGTATACAGCTCAAAAGAAGCGTCCCTTCATTCTATATATACGCGTGAAAAGGGTTAGGTGACACATAGGTAGACGAAACGGCACCACACACCAGATATTGTCGATTTTGCACAATTAGTCATTTCAGGTCACTTTCTCCGACTCTTTTGCCCATCTGCCAGTGGTCTTTAAGGCATGTTTCATAGCTCAATCGAAGCGTCTTGTCATTTCCTGTGCATCCGTGGTAAGCTTTAGTCGTCATCTAGGACGTTAAGATGGCACCATATACCAGATATTGGTGATTTTTCACAATTAGTCATTTCAGATCACTTTCTCCGACTCTCAATCGAAGCGTCTTGTCATTTCCTGTGCATCCGTGGTAAGCGTTAGTCGTCATCTAGGACGTTGAGATGGCACCATATACCAGATATTGGTACTTTTTCACAATTAGACATTTCAGGTCACTTTCTCCGACTCTTTTGCCCATCTGCCAGTGGTCTTTATGGCATGGTATACACCTCAAAAGAAGCGTCCCTTCATTCTATATATATGCGTGAAAAGGGTTAGGTGACACATAGGTAGACGAAACGGCACCACACACCAGATATTGTCGATTTTGCACAATTAGTCATTTCAGGTCACTTTCTCCGACTCTTTTGCCCATCTGCCAGTGGTCTTTAAGGCATGTTTCATAGCTCAATCGAAGCGTCTTGTCATTTCCTGTGCATCCGTGGTAAGCTTTAGTCGTCATCTAGGACGTTAAGATGGCACCATATACCAGATATTGGTGATTTCTCACAATTAGTAATTTCAGGTCACTTTCTCCGACTCTTTTGCCCATCTTCTAGCGGTCGTAACGGCATGGTATATGGCTCAAAAGAAGCGTCCCTTCATCATTTATGAATGCGTGAAAAGGTTTAGTGGACACATAGGTAGACGAAATGGCACCACACACCAGATATTATTCGATTTTGAACAATTTGTCATTTCAGGTCACTTTCTCCCACTATTTTGCCCATCTGCCAGTGGGCGTAGTAGCATGTTTCATAGCTCAATCGAAGCGTCTTGTCATTTCCTGTGCATCCGTGGTAAGCGTTAGTCGTCATCTAGAACGTTGAGATGACACCATATACCAGGTATTGGTGATTTTTCACAATTAGTCATTTCAGGTCACTTTCTCCGACTCTTTCGCCCATCTTCTGGTGGTCGTAACGACATGGTATATGGCTCAAAAGAAGCGTCCCTTCATCCCATATTAATGCGTGAAAAGGTTTATTGGACACATAGGTAGACGAAACGGCACCACACACCAGATATTATTCGATTTTGAACAATTTGTCATTCCAGGTCACTTTCTCCGACTCTTTTATCCATCTTCTAGTGGTCGTAACGGCATGGTATATGGCTCAAACGAAGCGTCCCTTCATCCCATATGAATGCGTGAAAAGGTTTAGTGGACACATAGGTAGACGAAACGGCACCACACACCAGATATTGTCGATTTTGCACAATTAGTGATTTCGGACACTTTCTCCGACTCTTTTGCCCATCTGCCAGTGGTCTTTAAGGCATGTTTCATAGCTCAATCGAAGCGTCTTGTCATTTGTGCATCCGTGGTAAGTGTTAGTCGTCATCTAGGACGTTGAGATGGCACCATATACCAGATATTGGTGATTTTTCACAATTAGTCATTTCAGGTCACTTTCTCCGACTCTTTTGCCCATCTTCTAGTGGTCGTAAGGGCATGGTATATGGCTCAAAAGAAGCGTCCCTTCATCATTTATGAATGCGTGAAAAGGTTTAGTGGACACATAGGTAGACGAAACGGCACCACACACCAGATATTATTCGATTTTGAACAATTTGTCATTTCAGGTCACTTTCTCCGACTCTTTTGCCCATCTTCTAGTGGTCGTAAGGGCATGGTATATGGCTCAAAAGAAGCGTCCCTTCATCATTTATGAATGCGTGAAAAGGTTTATTGGACACATAGGTAGACGAAACGGCACCACACACCAGATATTATTCGATTTTGAACAATTTGTCATTCCAGGTCACTTTCTCCGACTCTTTTATCCATCTTCTAGGGGTCGTAACGGCATGGTATATGGCTCAAACGAAGCGTCTCTTCATCCCATATGAATGCGTGAAAAGGTTTAGTGGACACATAGGTAGACGAAACGGCACCACACACCAGATATTGTCGATTTTGCACAATTAGTGATTTCGGACACTTTCTCCGACTCTTTTGCTCATCTGCCAGTGGTCTTTAAGGCATGTTTCATAGCTCAATCGAAGCGTCTTGTCATTTCCTGTGCATCCGTGGTAAGCTTTAGTCGTCATCTAGGACGTTAAGATGGCACCATATACCAGATATTGGTGATTTTTCACAATTAGTCATTTCAGGTCACTTTCTCCGACTCTTTTGCCCATCTTCTAGTGGTCGTAAGGGCATGGTATATGGCTCAAAAGAAGCGTCCCTTCATCCAATATTAATTCGTGAAAAGGTTTATTGGACACATAGGTAGACGAAACGGCACCACACACCAGATATTATTCCATTTTGAACAATTTGTCATTCCAGGTCACTTTCTCCGACTCTTTTACCCATCTTCTAGTGGTCGTAACGGCATGGTATATGGCTCAAACGAAGCGTTCCTTCATCCCATATGAATGTGTGAAAAGGTTTGGTGGTAAGTGTTAGTCGTCGTCTAGGACGTTGAGATGGCACCATATACCAGATATTGGTGATTTTTCACAATTAGTCATTTCAGGTCACTGTCTCCCACTCTTTTGCCCATCTGCCAGTGGTCTTTATGGCATGGTATAAAGCTCAAAAGAAGCGTCCCTTCACCCCATATGAATGCGTGAAAAGGTTTAGTGGACACATAGGTAGACGAAACGGCACCACACACCAAATATTGTCGATTTTGCACAATTAGTGATTTCAGGACACTTTCTCCGACTCTTTTGCCCATCTGCCAGTGGTCTTTAAGGCATGTTTCATAGCTCAATCGAAGCGTCTTGTCATTTCCTGTGCATCCGTGGTAAGCGTTAGTCGTCATCTAGGACGTTGAGATGGCACCATATACCAGATATTGGTGATTTTTCACAATTAGTCATTTCAGGTCACTTTCTCCGACTCTTTTGCCCATCTGCCAGTGGTCTTTATGGCATGGTATACAGCTCAAAAGAAGCGTCCCTTCATTCTATATATATGCGTGAAAAGGGTTAGGTGACACATAGGTAGACGAAACGGCACCACACACCAGATATTGTCGATTTTGCACAATTAGTCATTTCAGGTCACTTTCTCCGACTCTTTTGCCCATCTGCCAGTGGTCTTTAAGGCATGTTTCATAGCTCAATCGAAGCGTCTTGTCATTTCCTGTGCATCCGTGGTAAGCTTTAGCCGTCATCTAGGACGTTAAGATGGCACCATATAGCAGATATTGGTGATTTTTCACAATTAGTCATTTCAGGTCACTGTATCCCACTCTTTTGCCCATCTGCCAGTGGTCTTTATGGCATGGTATATAGCTCAAAAGAAGCGTCCCTTCATTATTTATGAATGCGTCAAAAGGTTAAGTGGACACATAGGTAGACGAAACGGCACCACACACCAGATATTATTCGATTTTGAACAATTTGTCATTTCAGGTCACTGTCTCCCACTCTTTTGCCCATCTGCCAGTGGTCTTTATGGCATGGTATATAGCTCAAAAGAAGCATCCTTTCATTCCATATGAATGCGTGAAAAGGTTTAGTGGACACATAGGTAGACGAAACGGCACCACACACCAGATATTGTCGATTTTGCACAATTAGTGATTTCAGGTCACTTTCTCCCACTCTTTTGCCCATCTGCCAGTGGTCTTTATGGCATGGTATATAGCTCAAAAGAAGCGTCCCTTCATCCCATATGAATGCGTGAAAAGGTTTAGTGGACACATAGGTAGACGAAACGGCACCACACACCAGATATTGTCGATTTTGCACAATTAGTGATATCGGACACTTTCTCCGACTCTTTTGCCCATCTGCCAGTGGTCTTTAAGGCATGTTTCATAGCTCAATCGAAGCGTCTTGTCATTTCCTGTGCATCCGTGGTAAGCGTTAGTCGTCATCTAGGACGTTGAGATGGCACCATATACCAGATATTGGTGATTTTTCACAATTAGTCATTTCAGGTCACTTTCTCCGACTCTTTTGCCCATCTTCTAGTGATCGTAAGGGCATGGTATATGGCTCAAAAGAAGCGTCCCTTCATCCCATATGAATGCGTGAAAAGGTTTAGTGGACACATAGGTAGACGAATCGGCACCACACACCAGATATTATTCGATTTTGAACAATTTGTCATTCCAGGTCACTTTCTCCGACTCTTTTATCCATCTTCTAGTGGTCGTAACGACATGGTATATCCCATATGAATGCGTGAAAAGGTTTAGTGGACACATAGGTAGACGAAACGGCACCACACACCAGATATTGTCGATTTTGCACAATTAGTGATTTCGGACACTTTCTCCGACTCTTTTGCCCATCTGCCAGTGGTCTTTAAGGCATGTTTCATAGCTCAATCGAAGCGTCGTGTCATTTCCTGTGCATCCGTGGTAAGTGTTAGTCGTCATCTAGGACGTTGCGATGGCACCATATACCAGATATTGGTGATTTTTCACAATTAGTCATTTCAGGTCACTTTCTCCGACTCTTTTGCCCATCTTCTAGTGGTCGTAAGGGCATGGTATATGGCTCAAAAGAAGCGTCCCTTCATCCCATATTAATGCGTGAAAAGGTTTATTGGACACATAGGTAGACGAAACGGCACCACACACCAGATATTATTCGATTTTGAACAATTTGTCATTCCAGGTCACTTTCTCCGACTCTTTTATCCATCTTCTAGTGGTCGTAACGGCATGGTATATCCCATATGAATGCGTGAAAAGGTTTAGTGGACACATAGGTAGACGAAACGGCACCACACACCAGATATTATTCGATTTTGCACAATTAGTGATTTCAGACACTTTCTACGACTCTTTTGCCCATCTGCCAGTGGTCTTTAAGGCATGTTTCATAGCTCAATCGAAGCGTCTTGTCATTTCCTGTGCATCCGTGGTAAGTGTTAGTCGTCATCTAGGACGTTGCGATGGCACCATATACCAGATATTGGTGATTTTTCACAATTAGTCATTTCATTTCACTTTCTCCGACTCTTTTGCCCATCTTCTAGTGGTCGTAAGGGCATGGTATATGGCTCAAAAGAAGCGTCCCTTCATCCCATATTAATGCGTGAAAAGGTTTATTGGACACATAGGTAGACGAAACGGCACCACACACCAGATATTATTCCATTTTGAACAATTTGTCATTCCAGGTCACTTTCTCCGACTCTTTTACCCATCTTCTAGTGGTCGTAACGGCATGGTATATGGCTCAAACGAAGCGTCCCTTCATCCCATATGAATGCGTGAAAAGGTTTAGTGGACACATAGGTAGACGAAACGGCACCACACACCAGATATTGTCGATTTTGCACAATTAGTGATTTCGGACACTTTCTCCGACTCTTTTGCCCATCTGCCAGTGGTCTTTAAGGCATGTTTCATAGCTCAATCGAAGCGTCTTGTCATTTCCTGTGCATCCGTGGTAAGTGTTAGTCGTCATCTAGGACGTTGAGATGGCACCATATACCAGATATTGGTGATTTTTCACAATTAGTCATTTAAGGTCACTGTCTCCCACTCTCTTGCCCATCTGCCAGTGGTCTTTATGGCATGGTATATAGCCCAAAAGAAGCGTCCCTTCATCCCATATGAATGCGTGAAAAGGTTTGGTGGTAAGTGTTAGTCGTCGTCTAGGACGTTGAGATGGCACCATATACCAGATATTGGTGATTTTTCACAATTAGTCATTTCAGGTCACTGTCTCCCACTCTTTTGCCCATCTGCCAGTGGTCTTTATGGCATGGTATAAAGCTCAAAAGAAGCGTCCCTTCATCCCATATGAATGCGTGAAAAGGTTTAGTGAACACATAGGTAGACGAAACGGCACCACACACCAAATATTGTCGATTTTGCACAATTAGTGATTTCAGGACACTTTCTCCGACTCTTTTGCCCATCTGCCAGTGGTCTTTAAGGCATGTTTCATAGCTCAATCGAAGCGTCTTGTCATTTCCTGTGCATCCGTGGTAAGCGTTAGTCGTCATCTAGGACGTTGAGATGGCACCATATACCAGATATTGGTGATTTTTCACAATTAGTCATTTCAGGTCACTTTCTCCGACTCTTTTGCCCATCTGCCAGTGGTCTTTATGGCATGGTATACAGCTCAAAAGAAGCGTCCCTTCATTCTATATATACGCGTGAAAAGGGTTAGGTGACACATAGGTAGACGAAACGGCACCACACACCAGATATTGTCGATTTTGCACAATTAGTCATTTCAGGTCACTTTCTCCGACTCTTTTGCCCATCTGCCAGTGGTCTTTAAGGCATGTTTCATAGCTCAATCGAAGCGTCTTGTCATTTCCTGTGCATCCGTGGTAAGCTTTAGTCGTCATCTAGGACGTTAAGATGGCACCATATACCAGATATTGGTGATTTTTCACAATTAGTCATTTCAGATCACTTTCTCCGACTCTCAATCGAAGCGTCTTGTCATTTCCTGTGCATCCGTGGTAAGCGTTAGTCGTCATCTAGGACGTTGAGATGGCACCATATACCAGATATTGGTACTTTTTCACAATTAGACATTTCAGGTCACTTTCTCCGACTCTTTTGCCCATCTGCCAGTGGTCTTTATGGCATGGCACACACCAGATATTGTCGATTTTGCACAATTAGTGATTTCGGACACTTTCTCCGACTCTTTTGCCCATCTGCCAGTGGTCTTTAAGGCATGTTTCATAGCTCAATCGAAGCGTCTTGTCATTTGTGCATCCGTGGTAAGTGTTAGTCGTCATCTAGGACGTTGAGATGGCACCATATACCAGATATTGGTGATTTTTCACAATTAGTCATTTCAGGTCACTTTCTCCGACTCTTTTGCCCATCTTCTAGTGGTCGTAAGGGCATGGTATATGGCTCAAAAGAAGCGTCCCTTCATCATTTATGAATGCGTGAAAAGGTTTAGTGGACACATAGGTAGACGAAACGGCACCACACACCAGATATTATTCGATTTTGAACAATTTGTCATTTCAGGTCACTTTCTCCGACTCTTTTGCCCATCTTCTAGTGGTCGTAAGGGCATGGTATATGGCTCAAAAGAAGCGTCCCTTCATCATTTATGAATGCGTGAAAAGGTTTATTGGACACATAGGTAGACGAAACGGCACCACACACCAGATATTATTCGATTTTGAACAATTTGTCATTCCAGGTTACTTTCTCCGACTCTTTTATCCATCTTCTAGTGGTCGTAACGGCATGGTATATGGCTCAAACGAAGCGTCCCTTCATCCCATATGAATGCGTGAAAAGGTTTAGTGGACACATAGGTAGACGAAACGGCACCACACACCAGATATTGTCGATTTTGCACAATTAGTGATTTCGGACACTTTCTCCGACTCTTTTGCTCATCTGCCAGTGGTCTTTAAGGCATGTTTCATAGCTCAATCGAAGCGTCTTGTCATTTCCTGTGCATCCGTGGTAAGCTTTAGTCGTCATCTAGGACGTTAAGATGGCACCATATACCAGATATTGGTGATTTTTCACAATTAGTCATTTCAGGTCACTTTCTCCGACTCTTTTGCCCATCTTCTAGTGGTCGTAAGGGCATGGTATATGGCTCAAAAGAAGCGTCCCTTCATCCAATATTAATTCGTGAAAAGGTTTATTGGACACATAGGTAGACGAAACGGCACCACACACCAGATATTATTCCATTTTGAACAATTTGTCATTCCAGGTCACTTTCTCCGACTCTTTTACCCATCTTCTAGTGGTCGTAACGGCATGGTATATGGCTCAAACGAAGCGTCCCTTCATCCCATATGAATGTGTGAAAAGGTTTGGTGGTAAGTGTTAGTCGTCGTCTAGGACGTTGAGATGGCACCATATACCAGATATTGGTGATTTTTCACAATTAGTCATTTCAGGTCACTGTCTCCCACTCTTTTGCCCATCTGCCAGTGGTCTTTATGGCATGGTATAAAGCTCAAAAGAAGCGTCCCTTCACCCCATATGAATGCGTGAAAAGGTTTAGTGGACACATAGGTAGACGAAACGGCACCACACACCAAATATTGTCGATTTTGCACAATTAGTGATTTCAGGACACTTTCTCCGACTCTTTTGCCCATCTGCCAGTGGTCTTTAAGGCATGTTTCATAGCTCAATCGAAGCGTCTTGTCATTTCCTGTGCATCCGTGGTAAGCGTTAGTCGTCATCTAGGACGTTGAGATGGCACCATATACCAGATATTGGTGATTTTTCACAATTAGTCATTTCAGGTCACTTTCTCCGACTCTTTTGCCCATCTGCCAGTGGTCTTTATGGCATGGTATACAGCTCAAAAGAAGCGTCCCTTCATTCTATATATATGCGTGAAAAGGGTTAGGTGACACATAGGTAGACGAAACGGCACCACACACCAGATATTGTCGATTTTGCACAATTAGTCATTTCAGGTCACTTTCTCCGACTCTTTTGCCCATCTGCCAGTGGTCTTTAAGGCATGTTTCATAGCTCAATCGAAGCGTCTTGTCATTTCCTGTGCATCCGTGGTAAGCTTTAGCCGTCATCTAGGACGTTAAGATGGCACCATATACCAGATATTGGTGATTTTTCACAATTAGTCATTTCAGGTCACTTTCTCCGACTCTCAATCGAAGCGTCTTGTCATTTCCTGTGCATCCGTGGTAAGCGTTAGTCGTCATCTAGGACGTTGAGATTGCACCATATACCAGATATTGGTACTTTTTCACAATTAGTCATTTCAGGTCACTTTCTCCGACTCTTTTGCCCACCTGCCAGTGATCTTTATGGCATGGTTTACACCACAAAAGAAGCGTCCCTTCATTCTATATATATGCGTGAAAAGGGTTAGGTGACACATAGGTAGACGAAACGGCACCACACACCAGATATTGTCGATTTTGCACAATTAGTCATTTCAGGTCACTTTCTCCGACTCTTTTGCCCATCTGCCAGTGGTCTTTAAGGCATGTTTCATAGCTCAATCGAAGCGTCTTGTCATTTCCTGTGCATCCGTGGTAAGCGTTAGTCGTCATCTAGGACGTTAAGATGGCACCATATACCAGATATTGGTGATTTTTCACAAATAGTCATTTCAGGTCACTGTATCCCACTCTTTTGCCCATCTGCCAGTGGTCTTTATGGCATGGTATATAGCTCAAAAGAAGCGTCCCTTCATCCCATATGAATGCGTCAAAAGGTTAAGTGGACACATAGGTAGACGAAACGGCACCACACACCAGATATTATTCGATTTTGAACAATTTGTCATTTCAGGTCACTGTCTCCCACTCTTTTGCCCATCTGCCAGTGGTCTTTATGGCATGGTATATAGCTCAAAAGAAGCATCCTTTCATTCCATATGAATGCGTGAAAAGGTTTAGTGGACACATAGGTAGACGAAACGGCACCACACACCAGATATTGTCGATTTTGCACAATTAGTGATTTCAGGCACTTTCTCCGACTCTTTTGCCCATCTGCCAGTGGTCTTTATGGCATGGTATATAGCTCAAAAGAAGCGTCCCTTCATCCCATATGAATGCGTGAAAAGGTTTAGTGGACACATAGGTAGACGAAACGGCACCACACACCAGATATTGTCGATTTTGCACAATTAGTGATTTCGGACACTTTCTCCGACTCTTTTGCCCATCTGCCAGTGGTCTTTAAGGCATGTTTCATAGCTCAATCGAAGCGTCTTGTCATTTCCTGTGCATCCATGGTAAGCGTTAGTCGTCATCTAGGACGTTGAGATGGCACCATATACCAGATATTGGTGATTTTTCACAATTAGTCATTTCAGGTCACTTTCTCCGACTCTTTTGCCCATCTTCTAGTGATCGTCAGGGCATGGTATATGGCTCAAAAGAAGCGTCCCTTCATCCTATATGAATGCGTGAAAAGGTTTAGTGGACACATAGGTAGACGAATCGGCACCACACACCAGATATTGTCGATCTTGCACAATTAGTGATTTCAGGACACTTTCTCCGACTCTTTTGCCCATCTGCCAGTGGTCTTTAAGGCATGTTTCATAGCTCAATCGAAGCGTCTTGTCATTTCCTGTGCATCCGTGGTAAGCGTTAGTCGTCATCTAGGACGTTGAGATGGCACCATATACCAGATATTGGTGATTTTTCACAATTAGTCATTTCAGGTCACTTTCTCCGACTCTTTTGCCCATCTGCCAGTGGTCTTTATGGCATGGTATACACCTCAAAAGAAGCGTCCCTTCATTCTATATATATGCGTGAAAAGGGTTAGGTGACACATAGGTAGACGAAACGGCACCACACACCAGATATTGTCGATTTTGCACAATTAGTCATTTCAGGTCACTTTCTCCGACTCTTTTGCCCATCTGCCAGTGGTCTTTAAGGCATGTTTCATAGCTCAATCGAAGCGTCTTGTCATTTCCTGTGCATCCGTGGTAAGCTTTAGTCGTCATCTAGGACGTTAAGATGGCACCATATACCAGATATTGGTGATTTCTCACAATTAGTAATTTCAGGTCACTTTCTCCGACTCTTTTGCCCATCTTCTAGCGGTCGTAACGGCATGGTATATGGCTCAAAAGAAGCGTCCCTTCATCATTTATGAATGCGTGAAAAGGTTTAGTGGACACATAGGTAGACGAAATGGCACCACACACCAGGTATTATTCGATTTTGAACAATTTGTCATTTCAGGTCACTTTCTCCCACTATTTTGCCCATCTGCCAGTGGGCGTAGTAGCATGTTTCATAGCTCAATCGAAGCGTCTTGTCATTTCCTGACCATCCGTGGTAAGCGTTAGTCGTCATCTAGAACGTTGAGATGACACCATATACCAGGTATTGGTGATTTTTCACAATTAGTCATTTCAGGTCACTTTCTCCGACTCTTTTGCCCATCTTCTGGTGGTCGTAACGACATGGTATATGGCTCAAAAGAAGCGTCCCTTCATCCCATATTAATGCGTGAAAAGGTTTATTGGACACATAGGTAGACGAAACGGCACCACACACCAGATATTATTCGATTTTGAACAATTTGTCATTCCAGGTCACTTTCTCCGACTCTTTTATCCATCTTCTAGTGGTCGTAACGGCATGGTATATGGCTCAAACGAAGCGTCCCTTCATCCCATATGAATGCGTGAAAAGGTTTAGTGGACACATAGGTAGACGAAACGGCACCACACACCAGATATTGTCGATTTTGCACAATTAGTGATTTCGGACACTTTCTCCGACTCTTTTGCCCATCTGCCAGTGGTCTTTAAGGCATGTTTCATAGCTCAATCGAAGCGTCTTGTCATTTCCTGTGCATCCGTGGTAAGTGTTAGTCGTCATCTAGGACGTTGAGATGGCACCATATACCAGATATTGGTGATTTTTCACAATTAGTCATTTCAGGTCACTTTCTCCGACTCTTTTGCCCATCTTCTAGTGGTCGTAAGGGCATGGTATATGGCTCAAAAGAAGCGTCCCTTCATCCAATATTAATGCGTGAAAAGGTTTATTGGACACATAGGTAGACGAAACGGCACCACAGACCAGATATTATTCCATTTTGAACAATTTGTCATTCCAGGTCACTTTCTCCGACTCTTTTACCCATCTTCTAGTAGTCGTAACGGCATGGTATATGGCTCAACCGAAGCGTCCCTTCATCCCATATGAATGCGTGAAAAGGTTTAGTGGACACATAGGTAGACGAAACAGCACCACACACCAGATATTGTCGATTTTGCACAATTAGTGATTTCGGACACTTTCTCCGACTCTTTTGCCCATCTGCCAGTGGTCTTTAAGGCATATTTCATAGCTCAATCGAAGCGACTTGTCATTTCCTGTGCATCCGTGGTAAGTGTTAGTCGTCATCTAGGACGTTGAGATGGCACCATATACCAGATATTGGTGATTTTTCACAATTAGTCATTTAAGGTCACTGTCTCCCACTCTCTTGCCCATCTGCCAGTGGTCTTTATGGCATGGTATATAGCTCAAAAGAAGCGTCCCTTCATCCCATATGAATGCGTGAAAAGGTTTG
Organism: Eristalis arbustorum; assembly: GCA_916610145.1. NCBI lineage: Eukaryota > Metazoa > Arthropoda > Insecta > Diptera > Syrphidae > Eristalis > Eristalis arbustorum. Next base: position 71,386,235 of record OU744316.1, read on the forward strand.
GTGGTAAGTGTTAGTCGTCGTCTAGGACGTTGAGATGGCACCATATACCAGATATTAGTCATTTCAGGTCACTGTCTCCCACTCTTTTGCCCATCTGCCAGTGGTCTTTATGGCATGGTAAATAGCTCAAAAGAAGCGTCCCTTCATCATTTATGAATGCGTCAAAAGGTTTAGTGGACACATAGGTAGACGAAACGGCACCACACACCAGATATTATTCGATTTTGAACAATTTGTCATTTCAGGTCACTGTCTCCCACTCTTTTGCCCATCTGCCAGTGGTCTTTATGGCATGGTATATAGCTCAAAAGAAGCGTCCTTTCATTCCATATGAATGCGTGAAAAGGTTTAGTGGACACATAGGTAGACGAAACGGCACCACACACCAGATATTGTCGATTTTGCACAATTAGTGATTTCAGGCACTTTCTCCGACTCTTTTGCCCATCTGCCAGTGGTCTTTATGGCATGGTATACACCTCAAAAGAAGCGTCCCTTCATTCTATATATATGCGTGAAAAGGGTTAGGTGACACATAGGTAGACGAAACGGCACCACACACCAGATATTGTCGATTTTGCACAATTAGTGATATCGGACACTTTCTCCGACTCTTTTGCACATCTGCCAGTGGTCTTTAAGGCATGTTTCATAGCTCAATCGAAGCGTCTTGTCATTTCCTGTGCATCCATGGTAAGCGTTAGTCGTCATCTAGGACGTTGAGATGGCACCATATACCAGGTATTGGTGATTTTTCACAATTAGTCATTTCAGGTCACTTTCTCCGACTCTTTTGCCCATCTGCCAGTGGTCTTTATGGCATGGTATACAGCTCAAAAGAAGCGTCCCTTCATTCTATATATATGCGTGAAAAGGGTTAGGTGACACATAGGTAGACGAAACGGCACCACACACCAGATATTGTCGATTTTGCACAATTAGTCATTTCAGGTCACTTTCTCCGACTCTTTTGCCCATCTTCTAGTGGTCGCAACGGCATGGTATATGGCTCAAAAGAAGCGTCCCTTCATCCTAAATGAATGCGTGATAAGGTTTAGTGGACACATAGGTAGACGAAACGGCACCACACACCAGATATTGTCGATTTTGCACAATTAGTCATTTCAGGTCACTTTCTCCGACTCTTTTGCCCATCTTCTAGTGGTCGTAAGGGCATGGTATATGGCTCAAAAGAAGCGTCCCTTCATCCAATATTAATGCGTGAAAAGGTTTATTGGACACATAGGTAGACGAAACGGCACCACACACCAGATATTATTCCATTTTGAACAATTTGTCATTCCAGGTCACTTTCTCCGACTCTTTTACCCATCTTCTAGTGGTCGTAACGGCATGGTATATGGCTCAAACGAAGCGTCCCTTCATCCCATATGAATGCGTGAAAAGGTTTAGTGGACACATAGGTAGACGAAACGGCAGCACACACCAGATATTGTCGATTTTGCACAATTAGTGATTTCGGACACTTTCTCCGACTCTTTTGCCCATCTGCCAGTGGTCTTTAAGGCATATTTCATAGCTCAATCGAAGCGACTTGTCATTTCCTGTGCATCCGTGGTAAGTGTTAGTCGTCATCTAGGACGTTGAGATGGCACCATATACCAGATATTGGTGATTTTTCACAATTAGTCATTTAAGGTCACTGTCTCCCACTCTTTTGCCCATCTGCCAGTGGTCTTTATGGCATGGTATATAGCTCAAAAGAAGCGTCCCTTCATGCCATATGAATGCGTGAAAAGGTTTGGTGGTAAGTGTTAGTCGTCGTCTAGGACGTTGAGATGGCACCATATACCAGATATTGGTGATTTTTCACAATTAGTCATTTCAGGTCACTGTCTCCCACTCTCTTGCCCATCTGCCAGTGGTCTTTATGGCATGGTATAAAGCTCAAAAGAAGCGCCCCCTCATCCCATATGAATGCGTGAAAAGGTTTAGTGGACACATAGGTAGACGAAACGGCACCACACACCAAATATTGTCGATTTTGCACAATTAGTGATTTCAGGACACTTTCTCCGACTCTTTTGCCCATCTGCCAGTGGTCTTTAAGGCATGTTTCATAGCACAATCGAAGCGTCTTGTCATTTCCTGTGCATCCGTGGTAAGCGTTAGTCGTCATCTAGGACGTTGAGATGGCACCATATACCAGATATTGGTGATTTTTCACAATTAGTCATTTCAGGCCACTTTCTCCGACTCTTTTGCCCATCTGCCAGTGGTCTTTATGGCATGGTATACAGCTCAAAAGAAGCGTCCCTTCATTCTATATATATGCGTGAAAAGGGTTAGGTGACACATAGGTAGACGAAACGGCACTACACACCAGATATTGTCGATTTTGCACAATTAGTCATTTCAGGTCACTTTCTCCGACTCTTTTGCCCATCTGCCAGTGGTCTTTAAGGCATGTTTCATAGCTCAATCGAAGCGTCTTGTCATTTCCTGTGCATTCGTGGTAAGCTTTAGTCGTCATCTAGGACGTTAAGATGGCACCATATACCAGATATTGGTGATTTTTCACAATTAGTCATTTCAGGTCACTTTCTCCGACTCTCAATCGAAGCGTCTTGTCATTTCCTGTGCATCCGTGGTAAGCGTTAGTCGTCATCTAGAACGTTGAGATGACACCATATACCAGGTATTGGTGATTTTTCACAATTAGTCATTTCAGGTCACTTTCTCCGACTCTTTTGCCCATCTGCCAGTGGTCTTTATGGCATGGTATACAGCTCAAAAGAAGCGTCCCTTCATTCTATATATATGCGTGAAAAGGGTTAGGTGACACATAGGTAGACGAAACGGCACCACACACCAGATATTGTCGATTTTGCACAATTAGTCATTTCAGGTCACTTTCTCCGACTCTTTTGCCCATCTTCTAGCGGTCGTAACGGCATGGTATATGGCTCAAAAGAAGCGTCCCTTCATCATTTATGAATGCGTGAAAAGGTTTAGTGGACACATAGGTAGACGAAACGGCACCACAAACCAGATATTATTCGATTTTGAACAATTTGTCATTTCAGGTCACTTTCTCCCACTATTTTGCCCATCTGCCAGTGGGCGTAGTAGCATGTTTCATAGCTCAATCGAAGCGTCTTGTCATTTCCTGTGCATCCGTGGTAAGCTTTAGTCGTCATCTAGGACGTTAAGATGGCACCATATACCAGATATTGGTGATTTTTCACAATTAGTCATTTCAGGTCACTTTCTCCGACTCTTTTGTCCATCTTCTAGCGGTCGTAACGGCATGGTATATGGCTCAAAAGAAGCGTCCCTTCATCATTTATGAATGCGTGAAAAGGTAGACGAATGCGTGGACACATAGGTAGACGAAACGGCACCACACACCAGATATTATTCGATTTTGAACAATTTGTCATTTCAGGTCACTTTCTCCCACTATTTTGCCCATCTGCCAGTGGGCGTAGTAGCATGTTTCATAGCTCAATCGAAGCGTCTTTTCATTTCCTGTGCATCCGTGGTAAGTGTTAGTCGTCATCTAGGACGTTGAGATGGCACCATATACCAGATATTGGTGATTTTTCACAATTAGTCATTTCAGGTCACTTTCTCCGACTCTTTTGCCCATCTTCTAGTGGTCGTAAGGGCATGGTATATGGCTCAAAAGAAGCGTCCCTTCATCCAATATTAATGCGTGAAAAGGTTTATTGGACACATAGGTATACGAAACGGCACCACACACCAGATATTATTCCATTTTGAACAATTTGTCATTCCAGGTCACTTTCTCCGACTCTTTTACCCATCTTCTAGTGGTCGTAACGGCATGGTATATGGCTCAAACGAAGCGTCCCTTCATCCCATATGAATGCGTGAAAAGGTTTAGTGGACACATAGGTAGACGAAACGGCACCACACACCAGACATTGTCGATTTTGCACAATTAGTGATTTCGGACACTTTCTCCGACTCTTTTGCCCATCTGCCAGTGGTCTTTAAGGCATATTTCATAGCTCAATCGAAGCGACTTGTCATTTCCTGTGCATCCGTGGTAAGTGTTAGTCGTCATCTAGGACGTTGAGATGGCACCATATACCAGATATTGGTGATTTTTCACAATTAGTCATTTAAGGTCACTGTCTCCCACTCTCTTGCCCATCTGCCAGTGGTCTTTATGGCATGGTATATAGCTCAAAAGAAGCGTCCCTTCATGCCATATGAATGCGTGAAAAGGTTTGGTGGTAAGTGTTAGTCGTCGTCTAGGACGTTGAGATGGCACCATATACCAGATATTGGTGATTTTTCACAATTAGTCATTTCAGGTCACTGTCTCCCACTCTCTTGCCCATCTGCCAGTGGTCTTTATGGCATGGTATATAGCTCAAAAGAAGCGTCCCTTCATCGCATATGAATGCGTGAAAAGGTTTAGTGGACACATAGGTAGACGAAACGGCACCACACACCAAATATTGTCGATTTTGCACAATTAGTGATTTCAGGACACTTTCTCCGACTCTTTTGCCCATCTGCCAGTGGTCTTTAAGGCATGTTTCATAGCTCAATCGAAGCGTCTTGTCATTTCCTGTGCATCCGTGGTAAGCGTTAGTCGTCATCTAGGACGTTGAGATGGCACCATATACCAGATATTGGTGATTTTTCACAATTAGTCATTTCAGGCCACTTTCTCCGACTCTTTTGCCCATCTGCCAGTGGTCTTTATGGCATGGTATACAGCTCAAAAGAAGCGTCCCTTCATCCCATATGAATGCGTGAAAAGGTTTAGTGGACACATAGGTAGACGAAACGGCACAACACACCAAATATTTTCGATTTTGCACAATTAGTGATTTCAGGTCACTTTCTCCCACTCTTTTGCCCATCTGCCAGTGGTCTTGTTAGCAAGCGTCTTGTCATTTCCTGTGCATCCGTGGTAAGCGTTAGTCGTCATCTAGGACGTTGAGATGGCACCACACACCAGATATTAATCGATTTTGCACAATTAGTGATTTCAGTCACTTTCTCCGACTCTTTTGCCCATCTGCCAGTGGTCTTCAAGGCATGTTTCATAGCTCAATCGAAGCGTCTTGTCATTTCCTGTGCATCCGTGTCGATCTTGCACAATAAGTGATTTCGGACACTTTCTCCGACTCTTTTGCCCATCTGCCAGTGGTCTTTAAGGCATGTTTCATAGCTCAATCGAAGCGTCTTGTCATTTCCTGTGCATCCGTGGTAAGCGTTAGTCGTCATCTAGGACGTTGAGATGGCACCACACACCAGATATTATTCGATTTTGCACAATTAGTGATTTCAGACACTTTCTCCGACTCTTTTGCCCATCTGCCAGTGGTCTTTAAGGCATGTTTCATAGCTCAATCGAAGCGTCTTGTCATTTCCTGTGCATCCGTGGTAAGCGTTAGTTGTCATCTATGACGTTGAGATGGCACCATATACCAGATATTGGTGATTTTTCACAATTAGTCATATCAGGTCACTTTCTCCCACTCTTTTGCCCATCTGCCAGTGGGCGTAGTAGCATGTTTCATAGCTCAATCGAAGCGTCTTGTCATTTCCTGTGCATCCGTGTCGATTTTGCACAATTAGTGATTTCAGACACTTTCTCCGACTCTTTTGCCCATCTGCCAGTGGTCTTTAAGGCGTGTTTCATAGCTCAATCGAAGCGTCTTGTCATTTCCTGTGCATCCGTGGTAAGCGTTAGTCGTCATCTAGGACGTTGAGATGGCACCACACACCAGATATTATTCGATTTTGCACAATTAGTGATTTCAGACACTTTCTCCGACTCTTTTGCCCATCTGGCAGTGGTCTTTAAGGCATGTTTCATAGCTCAATCGAAGCGTCTTGTCATTTCCTGTGCATCCGTGGTAAGCGTTAGTTGTCATCTATGACGTTGAGATGGCACCATATACCAGATATTGGTGATTTTTCACAATTAGTCATATCAGGTCACTTTCTCCCACTCTTTTGCCCATCTGCCAGTGGGCGTAGTAGCATGTTTCTCAATCGAAGCGTCTTGTCATTTCCTGTGCATCCGTGGTAAGCGTTAGTCGTCATCTAGGACGTTAAGATGGCACCATATACCAGATATTGGTGATTTTTCACAATTAGTCATATCAGGTCACTTTCTCCCACTCTTTTGCCCATCTGCCAGTGGGCGTAGTAGCATGTTTCTCAATCGAAGCGTCTTGTCATTTCCTGTGCATCCGTGGTAAGCGTTAGTCGTCATCTAGGACGTTAAGATGGCACCATATACCAGATATTGGTGATTTTTCACAATTAGTCATTTCAGGTCACTGTCTCCCACTCTTTTGCCCATCTGCCAGTGGTCTTTATGGCATGGTATATAGCTCAAAAGAAGCGTCCCTTCATCCCATATGAATGCGTGAAAAGGTTTAGTGGACATATAGGTAGACGAAACGGCACCACACACCAAATATTGTCGATCTTGCACAATTAGTGATTTCGGACACTTTCTCCGACTCTTTTGCCCATCTGCCAGTGGTCTTTAAGGCATGTTTCATAGCTCAATCGAAGCGTCTTGTCATTTCCTGTGCATCCGTGGTAAGCGCTAGTCGTCATCCAGGACGTTGAGATGGCACCATATACCAGATATAGGTGATTTTTCACAATTAGTCATTTCAGATCACTGTCTCCCACTCTTTTGCCGATCTGCCAGTGGTCTTTATGGCATGGTATATAGCTCAAAAAAAGCGTCCCTTCATCCCATATGAATGCGTGAAAAGGTTTAGTGGACACATAGGTAGACGAAACGGCACAACACACCAAATATTGTCGATTTTGCACAATTAGTGATTTCAGGTCACTTTCTCCCACTCTTTTGCCCATCTGCCAGTGGTCTTGTTAGCAAGCGTCTTGTCATTTCCTGTGCATCCGTGGTAAGCGTTAGTCGTCATCTAGGACGTTGAGATGGCACCACACACCAGATATTAATCGATTTTGCACAATTAGTGATTTCAGACACTTTCTCCGACTCTTTTGCCCATCTGCCAGTGGTCTTCAAGGCATGTTTCATAGCTCAATCGAAGCGTCTTGTCATTTCCTGTGCATCCGTGTCGATCTTGCACAATTAGTGATTTCGGACACTTTCTCCGACTCTTTTGCCCATCTGCCAGTGGTCTTTAAGGCATGTTTCATAGCTCAATCGAAGCGTCTTGTCATTTCCTGTGCATCCGTGGTAAGCGTTAGTCGTCATCTAGGACGTTGAGATGGCACCACACACCAGATATTATTCGATTTTGCACAATTAGTGATTTCAGACACTTTCTCCGACTCTTTTGCCCATCTGCCAGTGGTCTTTAAGGCATGTTTCATAGCTCAATCGAAGCGTCTTGTCATTTCCTGTGCATCCGTGGTAAGCGTTAGTTGTCATCTATGACGTTGAGATGGCACCATATACCAGATATTGGTGATTTTTCACAATTAGTCATATCAGGTCACTTTCTCCCACTCTTTTGCCCATCTGCCAGTGGTCTTGTTAGCAAGCGTCTTGTCATTTCCTGTGCATCCGTGGTAAGCGTTAGTCGTCATCTAGGACGTTGAGATGGCACCACACACCAGATATTAATCGATTTTGCACAATTAGTGATTTCAGACACTTTCTCCGACTCTTTTGCCCATCTGCCAGTGGTCTTCAAGGCATGTTTCATAGCTCAATCGAAGCGTCTTGTCATTTCCTGTGCATCCGTGTCGATCTTGCACAATAAGTGATTTCGGACACTTTCTCCGACTCTTTTGCCCATCTGCCAGTGGTCTTTAAGGCATGTTTCATAGCTCAATCGAAGCGTCTTGTCATTTCCTGTGCATCCGTGGTAAGCGTTAGTCGTCATCTAGGACGTTGAGATGGCACCACACACCAGATATTATTCGATTTTGCACAATTAGTGATTTCAGACACTTTCTCCGACTCTTTTGCCCATCTGCCAGTGGTCTTTAAGGCATGTTTCATAGCTCAATCGAAGCGTCTTGTCATTTCCTGTGCATCCGTGGTAAGCGTTAGTTGTCATCTATGACGTTGAGATGGCACCATATACCAGATATTGGTGATTTTTCACAATTAGTCATATCAGGTCACTTTCTCCCACTCTTTTGCCCATCTGCCAGTGGGCGTAGTAGCATGTTTCATAGCTCAATCGAAGCGTCTTGTCATTTCCTGTGCATCCGTGGTAAGCGTTAGTCGTCATCCAGGACGTTGAGATGGCACCATATACCAGATATAGGTGATTTCTCACAATTAGTCATTTCAGGTCACTGTCTCCCACTCTTTTGCCCATCTGCCAGTGGTCTTTATGGCATGGTATATAGCTCAAAAAAAGCGTCCCTTCATCCCATATGAATGCGTGAAAAGGTTTAGTGGACACATAGGTAGACGAAACGGCAAAACACACCAGATATTATTCGATTTTGCACAATTAGTGATTTCAGACACTTTCTACGACTCTTTTGCCCATCTGCCAGTGGTCTTCAAGGCATGTTTCATAGCTTAATCGAAGCGTCTTGTCATTTCCTGTGCATCCGTAGTAAGCGTTAGTTGTCATCTATGACGTTGAGATGGCACCATATACCAGATATTGGTGATTTTTCACAATTAGTCATTTCAGGTCACTGTCTCCCACTCTTTTGCCCATCTGCCAGTGGTCTTTATGGCATGGTATATAGCTCAAAAGAAGCGTCCCTTCATCCCATATGAATGCGTGAAAAGGTTTAGTGGACAACACACCAAATATTGTCGATTTTGCACAATTAGTGATTTCAGGTCACTTTCTCCGACTATTTTGCCCATCTTCTAGTGGTCGTAACGGCATGGTATATAGCTCAAAAGAAGCGTCCCTTCATTCTATATGAATGCGTGAAAAGGTTTAGTGGACACATAGGTAGGCGAAATGGCACCACACACCAAATATTGTCGATTTTGCACAATTAGTGATTTCGGACACTTTCTCCGACTCTTTTGCCCATCTTCTAATGGTCGTAACGGCATGGTATATAACTCAAAAGAAGCGTCCCTTCATCCTATATGAATGCGTGAAAAGGTTTAGTGGACACATAGGTAGGCGAAACAGCACCACACACCAAATATTGTCGATCTTGCACAATTAGTGATTTCGGACACTTTCTCCGACTCTTTTGTCCATCTTCTAGTGGTCTTTATGGCATGTTTCATAGCTCAATCGAAGCGTCTTGTCATTTCCTGTGCATCCGTGGTAAGCGTTAGTCGTCATCTAGGACGTTAAGATGGCACCATATACCAGATATTGGTGATTTTTCACAATTAGTCATTTCAGGTCACTGTCTCCCACTCTTTTGCCCATCTGCGAGTGGTCTTTATGGCATGGTATATAGCTCAAAAGAAGCGTCCCTTCATCCAATATGAATGCGTGAAAAGGTTTAGTGGACACATAGGTAGACGAAACGGCACCACACACCAAATATTGTCGATCTTGCACAATTAGTGATTTCGGACACTTTCTCCGACTCTTTTGCCCATCTGCCAGTGGTCTTTAAGGCATGTTTCATAGCTCAATCGAAGCGTCTTGTCATTTCCTGTGCATCCGTGGTAAGCGTTAGTCGTCATCCAGGACGTTGAGATGGCACCATATACCAGATATAGGTGATTTTTCACAATTAGTCATTTCAGGTCACTGTCTCCCACTCTTTTGCCCATCTGCCAGTGGTCTTTATGGCATGGTATATAGCTCAAAAAAAGCGTCCCTTCATCCCATATGAATGCGTGAAAAGGTTTAGTGGACACATAGGTAGACGAAACGGCACAACACACCAAATATTGTCGATTTTGCACAATTAGTAATTTCAGGACACTTTCTCCGACTCTTTTGCCCATCTGCCAGTGGTCTTTATGGCATGTTTCATAGCTCAATCGAAGCGTCTTGTCATTTCCTGTGCATCCGTGGTAAGCGTTAGTTGTCATCTATGACGTTAAGATGGCACCATATACCAGATATTGGTGATTTTTCACAATTAGTCATATCAGGTCATTTTCTCCTACTCTTTTGCCCATCTGCCAGTGGGCGTAGTAGCATGTTTCATAGCTCAATCGAAGCGTCTAGTCATTTCCTGTGCATCCGTGGTAAGCGTTAGTCGTCATCTAGGACGTTAAGATGGCACCATATACCAGATATTGGTGATTTTTCACAATTAGTCATTTCAGGTCACTGTCTCCCACTCTTTTGCCCATCTGCAAGTGGTCTTTATGGCATGGTATATAGCTCAAAAGAAGCGTCCCTTCATCGCATATGAATGCGTGAAAAGGTTTAGTGGACACATAGGTAGACGAAACGGCGCCACACACCAAATATTGTCGATCTTGCACAATTAGTGATTTCAGACACTTTCTCCGACTCTTTTGCCCATCTGCCAGTGGTCTTCAAGGCATGTTTCATAGCTTAATCGAAGCGTCTTGTCATTTCCTGTGCATCCGTAGTAAGCGTTAGTTGTCATCTATGACGTTGAGATGGCACCATATACCAGATATTGGTGATTTTTCACAATGAGTCATTTCAGGTCACTGTCTCCCACTCTTTTGCCCATCTGCCACTGGTCTTTATGGCATGGTATATAGCTCAAAAGAAGCGTCCCTTCATCCCATATGAATGCGTGAAAAGGTTTAGTGGACACATAGGTAGACGAAACGGCACAACACACCAAATATTGTCGATTTTGCACAATTAGTGATTTCAGATCACTTTCTCCGACTATTTTGCCCACCTTCTAATGGTCGTAACGGCATGGTATATAACTCAAAAGAAGCGTCCCTTCATCCTATATGAATGCGTGAAAAGGTTTAGTGGACACATAGGTAGGCGAAACGGCACCACACACCAAATATTGTCGATCTTGCACAATTAGTGATTTCGGACACTTTCTCCGACTCTTTTGCCCATCTTCTAGTGGTCTTTATGGCATGTTTCATAGCTCAATCGAAGCGTCTTGTCATTTCCTGTGCATCCGTGGTAAGCGTTAGTCGTTATCTAGGACGTTAAGATGGCACCATATACCAGATATTGGTGATTTTTCACAATTAGTCATTTCAGGTCACTGTCTCCCACTCTTTTGCGCATCTGCCAGTGGTCTTTATGGCATGGTATATAGCTCAAAAGAAGCGTCCCTTCATCCAATATGAATGCGTGAAAAGGTTTAGTGGACCCATAGGTAGACGAAACGGCACCACACACCAAATATTGTCGATCTTGCACAATTAGTGATTTCGGACACTTTCTCCGACTCTTTTGCCCATCTGCCAGTGGTCGTTAAGGCATGTTTCATAGCTCAATCGAAGCGTCTTGTCATTTCCTGTGCATCCGTGGTAAGCGTTAGTCGTCATCCAGGACGTTGAGATGGCACCATATACCAGATATAGGTGATTTTTCACAATTAGTCATTTCAGGTCACTGTCTCCCACTCTTTTGCCCATCTGCCAGTGGGCGTAGTAGCATGTTTCATAGCTCAATCGAAGCGTCTTGTCATTTCCTGTGCATCCGTGGTAAGCGTTAGTCGTCATCTATGACGTTGAGATGGCACCATATACCAGATATTGGTGATTTTTCACAATTAGTCATTTCAGGTCACTGTCTCCCACTCTTTTGCCCATCTGCCAGTGGGCGTAGTAGCATGTTTCATAGCTCAATCGAAGCGTCTTGTCATTTCCTGTGCATCCGTGGCAAGCGTTAGTCGTCATCTAGGACGTTAAGATGGCACCATATACCAGATATTGGTGATTTTTCACAATTAGTCATTTCAGGTCACTGTCTCCCACTCTTTTGCCCATCTGCCAGTGGTCTTTATGGCATGGTATATAGCTCAAAAGAAGCGTCCTTTCATCCCATATGAATGCGTGAAAAGGTTTAGTGGACACATAGGTAGACGAAACGGCACAACACACCAAATATTGTCGATTTTGCACAATTAGTGATTTCAGGTCACTTTCTCCGACTATTTTGCCCATCTTCTAGTGGTCGTAACGGCATGGTATATGGCTCAAAAGAAGCGTCCCTTCATTCTATATGAATGCGTGAAAAGGTTTAGTGGACACATAGGTAGGCAAAATGGCACCACACACCAAATATTGTCGATCTTGCACAATTAGTGATTTCGGACAATTTCTCCGACTCTTTTGCGCATCTGCCAGTGGTCTTTAAGGCATGTTTTCATAGCTCAATTGAAGCGTCTTGTCATTTCCTGTGCATAAGTGGTAAGCGTTAGTTGTCATCTATGACGTTGAGATGGCACCATATACCAGATATTGGTGATTTTTCACAATTAGCCATTTCAGGTCACTGTCTCCCACTCTTTTGCCCATCTGCCATTGGTCTTTATCGCATGGTATATAGCTCAAAAGACGCGTCCCTTCATCCCATATGAATGCGTGAAAAGGTTTAGTGAACACATAGGTAGACGAAACGGCACCACACACCAAATATTGTCGATTTTGCACAATTAGTGATTTCGGACACTTTCTCCCACTCTTTTGCCCATCTGCCAGTGGTCTTTAAGGCATGTTTCATAGCTCAATCGAAGCGTCTTGTCATTTCCTGTGCATCCGTGGTAAGCGTTAGTCGTCATCTATGACGTTGAGATGGCACTACACACCAGATATTATTCGATTTTGCACAATTAGTGATTTCAGACACTTTCTCCGACTCTTTTGCCCATCTGCCAGTGGTCTTCAAGGCATGTTTCATAGCTCAATCGAAGCGTCTTGTCATTTCCTGTGCATCCGTGTCCATCTTCACAATTAGTGATTTCGGACACTTTCTCCGACTCTTTTGTCCATCTGCCAGTGGTCCTTAAGGCGTGTTTCATAGCTCAATCAAAGCGTCTTGTCATTTCCTGTGCATCCGTGGTAAGCGTTAGTCGTCATCTAGGACGTTGAGATGGCACCACACACCAGATATTATTCGATTTTGCACAATTAGTGATTTCAGACACTTTCTCCGACTCTTTTGCCCATCTGCCAGTGGTCTTTAAGGCATGTTTCATAGCTCAATCGAAGCGTCTTGTCATTTCCTGTGCATCCGTGGTAAGCGTTAGTTGTCATCTATGACGTTGAGATGGCACCATATACCAGATATTGGTGATTTTTCACAATTAGCCATTTCAGGTCACTGTCTCCCACTCTTTTGCCCATCTGCCAGTGGTCTTTATGGCATGGTATATAGCTCAAAAGAAGCGTCCCTTCATCCCATATGAATGCGTGAAAAGGTTTAGTGAACACATAGGTAGACGAAACGGCACCACACACCAAATATTGTCGATTTTGCACAATTAGTGATTTCGGACACTTTCTCCCACTCTTTTGCCCATCTGCCAGTGGTCTTTAAGGCATGTTTCATAGCTCAATCGAAGCGTCTTGTCATTTCCTGTGCATCCGTGGTAAGCGTTAGTCGTCATCTATGACGTTGAGATGGCACCACACACCAGATATTATTCGATTTTGCACAATTAGTGATTTCAGACACTTTCTCCGACTCTTTTGCCCATCTGCCAGTGGTCTTCAAGGCATGTTTCATAGCTCAATCGAAGCGTCTTGTCATTTCCTGTGCATCCGTGTCCATCTTCACAATTAGTGATTTCGGACACTTTCTCCGACTCTTTTGTCCATCTGCCAGTGGTCTTTAAGGCGTGTTTCATAGCTCAATCAAAGCGTCTGGTCATTTCCTGTGCATCCGTGGTAAGCGTTAGTCGTCATCTAGGACGTTGAGATGGCACCACACACCAGATATTATTCGATTTTGCACAATTAGTGATTTCAGACACTTTCTCCGACTCTTTTGCCCATCTGCCAGTGGTCTTTAAGGCATGTTTCATAGCTCAATCGAAGCGTCTTGTCATTTCCTGTGCATCCGTGGTAAGCGTTAGTTGTCATCTATGACGTTGAGATGGCACCATATACCAGATATTGGTGATTTTTCACAATTAGTCATATCAGGTCACTTTCTCCCACTCTTTTGCCCATCTGCCAGTGGGCGTAGTAGCATGTTTCTCAATCGAAGCGTCTTGTCATTTCCTGTGCATCCGTGGTAAGCGTTAGTCGTCATCTAGGACGTTAAGATGGCACCATATACCAGATATTGGTGATTTTTCACAATTAGTCATTTCAGGTCACTGTCTCCCACTCTTTTGCCCATCTGCCACTGGTCTTTATGGCATGGTATATAGCTCAAAAGAAGCGTCCCTTCATCCCATATGAATGCGTGAAAAGGTTTAGTGGACACATAGGTAGACGAAACGGCACCACACACCAAATATTGTCGATCTTGCACAATTAGTGATTTCGGACACTTTCTCCGACTCTTTTGCCCATCTGCCAGTGGTCTTTAAGGCATGTTTCATAGCTCAATCGAAGCGTCTTGTCATTTCCTGTGCATCCGTGTTAAGCGCTAGTCGTCATCCAGGACGTTGAGATGGCACCATATACCAGATATAGGTGATTTTTCACAATTAGTCATTTCAGGTCACTGTCTCCCACTCTTTTGCCCATCTGCCAGTGGTCTTTATGGCATGGTATATAGCTCAAAAAAAGCGTCCCTTCATCCCATATGAATGCGTGAAAAGGTTAAGTGGACACATAGGTAGACGAAACGGCACAACACACCAAATATTGTCGATTTTGCACAATTAGTGATTTCAGGTCACTTTCTCCCACTCTTTTGCCCATCTGCCAGTGGTCTTGTTAGCAAGCGTCTTGTCATTTCCTGTGCATCCGTGGTAAGCGTTAGTCGTCATCTAGGACGTTGAGATGGCACCACACACCAGATATTAATCGATTTTGCACAATTAGTGATTTCAGACACTTTCTCCGACTCTTTTGCCCATCTGCCAGTGGTCTTCAAGGCATGTTTCATAGCTCAATCGAAGCGTCTTGTCATTTCCTGTGCATCCGTGTCGATCTTGCACAATAAGTGATTTCGGACACTTTCTCCGACTCTTTTGCCCATCTGCCAGTGGTCTTTAAGGCATGTTTCATAGCTCAATCGAAGCGTCTTGTCATTTCCTGTGCATCCGTGGTAAGCGTTAGTCGTCATCTAGGACGTTGAGATGGCACCACACACCAGATATTATTCGATTTTGCACAATTAGTGATTTCAGACACTTTCTCCGACTCTTTTGCCCATCTGCCAGTGGTCTTTAAGGCATGTTTCATAGCTCAATCGAAGCGTCTTGTCATTTCCTGTGCATCCGTGGTAAGCGTTAGTTGTCATCTATGACGTTGAGATGGCACCATATACCAGATATTGGTGATTTTTCACAATTAGTCATATCAGGTCACTTTCTCCCACTCTTTTGCCCATCTGCCAGTGGGCGTAGTAGCATGTTTCATAGCTCAATCGAAGCGTCTTGTCATTTCCTGTGCATCCGTGGTAAGCGTTAGTCGTCATCCAGGACGTTGAGATGGCACCATATACCAGATATAGGTGATTTCTCACAATTAGTCATTTCAGGTCACTGTCTCCCACTCTTTTGCCCATCTGCCAGTGGTCTTTATGGCATGGTATATAGCTCAAAAAAAGCGTCCCTTCATCCCATATGAATGCGTGAAAAGGTTTAGTGGACACATAGGTAGACGAAACGGCACCACACACCAAATATTGTCGATCTTGCACAATTAGTGATTTCGGACACTTTCTCCGACTCTTTTGCCCATCTGCCAGTGGTCTTTAAGGCATGTTTCATAGCTCAATCGAAGCGTCTTGTCATTTCCTGTGCATCCGTGGTAAGCGTTAGTTGTCATCTATGACGTTGAGATGGCACCATATACCAGATATTGGTGATTTTTCACAATTAGTCATTTCAGGTCACTGTCTCCCACTCTTTTGCCCATCTGCCAGTGGTCTTTATGGCATGGTATATAGCTCAAAAGAAGCGTCCCTTCATCCCATATGAATGCGTGAAAAGGTTTAGTGGACAACACACCAAATATTGTCGATTTTGCACAATTAGTGATTTCAGGTCACTTTCTCCGACTATTTTGAACATCTTCTAGTGGTCGTAACGGCATGGTATATAGCTCAAAAGAAGCGTCCCTTCATTCTATATGAATGCGTGAAAAGGTTTAGTGGACACATAGGTAGGCGAAATGGCACCACACACCAAATATTGTCGATCTTGCACAATTAGTGATTTCGGACACTTTCTCCGACTCTTTTGCCCATCTTCTAATGGTCGTAACGGCATGGTATATAACTCAAAAGAAGCGTCCCTTCATCCTATATGAATGCGTGAAAAGGTTTAGTGGACACATAGGTAGGCGAAACAGCACCACACACCAAATATTGTCGATCTTGCACAATTAGTGATTTCGGACACTTTCTCCGACTCTTTTGTCCATCTTCTAGTGGTCTTTATGGCATGTTTCATAGCTCAATCGAAGCGTCTTGTCATTTCCTGTGCATCCGTGGTAAGCGTTAGTCGTCATCTAGGACGTTAAGATGGCACCATATACCAGATATTGGTGATTTTTCACAATTAGTCATTTCAGGTCACTGTCTCCCACTCTTTTGCCCATCTGCCAGTGGTCTTTATGGCATGGTATATAGCTCAAAAGAAGCGTCCCTTCATCCAATATGAATGCGTGAAAAGGTTTAGTGGACACATAGGTAGACGAAACGGCACCACACACCAAATATTGTCGATCTTGCACAATTAGTGATTTCGGACACTTTCTCCGACTCTTTTGCCCATCTGCCAGTGGTCTTTAAGGCATGTTTCATAGCTCAATCGAAGCGTCTTGTCATTTCCTGTGCATCCGTGGTAAGCGTTAGTCGTCATCTAGGACGTTAAGATGGCACCATATACCAGATATTGGTGATTTTTCACAATTAGTCATTTCAGGTCACTGTCTCCCACTCTTTTGCCCATCTGCCAGTGGTCTTTATGGCATGGTATATAGCTCAAAAGAAGCGTCCCTTCATCCAATATGAATGCGTGAAAAGGTTTAGTGGACACATAGGTAGACGAAACGGCACCACACACCAAATATTGTCGATTTTGCACAATTAGTAATTTCAGGACACTTTCTCCGACTCTTTTGCCCATCTGCCAGTGGTCTTTATGGCATGTTTCATAGCTCAATCGAAGCGTCTTGTCATTTCCTGTGCATCCGTGGTAAGCGTTAGTTGTCATCTATGACGTTAAGATGGCACCATATACCAGATATTGGTGATTTTTCACAATTAGTCATATCAGGTCACTTTCTCCTACTCTTTTGCCCATCTGCCAGTGGGCGTAGTTGCATGTTTCATAGCTCAATCGAAGCGTCTTGTCATTTCCTGTGCATCCGTGGTAAGCGTTAGTCGTCATCTAGGACGTTAAGATGGCACCATATACCAGATATTGGTGATTTTTCACAATTAGTCATTTCAGGCCACTGTCTCCCACTCTTTTGCCCATCTGCAAGTGGTCTTTATGGCATGGTATATAGCTCAAAAGAAGCGTCCCTTCATCGCATATGAATGCGTGAAAAGGTTTAGTGGACACATAGGTAGACGAAACGGCGCCACACACCAAATATTGTCGATCTTGCACAATTAGTGATTTCAGACACTTTCTCCGACTCTTTTGCCCATCTGCCAGTGGTCTTCAAGGCATGTTTCATAGCTTAATCGAAGCGTCTTGTCATTTCCTGTGCATCCGTAGTAAGCGTTAGTTGTCATCTATGACGTTGAGATGGCACCATATACCAGATATTGGTGATTTTTCACAATTAGTCATTTCAGGTCACTGTCTCCCACTCTTTTGCCCATCTGCCACTGGTCTTTATGGCATGGTATATAGCTCAAAAGAAGCGTCCCTTCATCCCATATGAATGCGTGAAAAGGTTTAGTGGACACATAGGTAGACGAAACGGCACAACACACCAAATATTGTCGATTTTGCACAATTAGTGATTTCAGATCACTTTCTCCGACTATTTTGCCCATCTTCTAGTGGTCGTAACGGCATGGTATATAGCTCAAAAGAAGCGTCCCTTCATTCTATATGAATGCGTGAAAAGGTTTAGTGGACACATAGGTAGGCGAAATGGCACCACACACCAAATATTGTCGATCTTGCACAATTAGTGATTTCGGACACTTTCTCCGACTCTTTTGCCCACCTTCTAATGGTCGTAACGGCATGGTATATAACTCAAAAGAAGCGTCCCTTCATCCTATATGAATGCGTGAAAAGGTTTAGTGGACACATAGGTAGACGAAACGGCACCACACACCAAATATTGTCGATCTTGCACAATTAGTGATTTCGGACACTTTCTCCGACTCTTTTGCCCATCTTCTAGTGGTCTTTATGGCATGTTTCATAGCTCAATCGAAGCGTCTTGTCATTTCCTGTGCATCCGTGGTAAGCGTTAGTCGTCATCCAGGACGTTGAGATGGCACCATATACCAGATATAGGTGATTTTTCACAATTAGTCATTTCAGGTCACTGTCTCCCACTCTTTTGCCCATCTGCCAGTGGTCTTTATGGCATGTTTCATAGCTCAATCGAAGCATCTTGTCATTTCATGTGCATGCGTAATAAGCGTTAGTCGTCATCTAGGACGTTGAGATGGCACCATCACCAATATCTGGTATTGGTGATTTTTCACAATTAGTCACTTCA
This sequence comes from Eristalis arbustorum, assembly GCA_916610145.1. NCBI lineage: Eukaryota > Metazoa > Arthropoda > Insecta > Diptera > Syrphidae > Eristalis > Eristalis arbustorum. The sequence goes on from OU744316.1 coordinate 71,404,875, forward strand.
GGTCACTTTCTCCGGCCCATCTTCTAGTGATCGTAAGGGCATGGTATATGGCTCAAGAGAAGCGTCCCTTCATCCTATATGAATGCGTGAAAAGGTTTAGTGGACACATAGGTAGACGAAATGGCACCATATACCAGAAACAGGCGATTTTTTGCAGATAGTCATTTCAGGTCACTGTCTCCCACTCTTTTGCCCATCTGCCAGTGGTCTTTATGGTATGGTATATAGCTCAAAAGAAGCGTCCCTTCATCCCATATGAATGCGTGAAAAGGTTTAGTGGACACATAGGTAGACGAAACGGCACCACACACCAAATATTGTCGATCTTGCACAATTAGTGATTTCGGACACTTTCTCCGACTCTTTTGCCCATCTTCTAGTGGTCTTTATGGCATGTTTCATAGCTCAATCGAAGCGTCTTGTCATTTCCTGTGCATCCGTGGTAAGCGTTAGTCGTCATCTAGGACGTTGAGATGGCACCACACACCAGATATTATTCGATTTTGCACAATTAGTGATTTCAGACACTTTCTCCGACTCTTTTGCCCATCTGCCAGTGGTCTTTAAGGCATGTTTCATAGCTCAATCGAAGCGTCTTGTCATTTCCTGTGCATCCGTGGTAAGCGTTAGTTGTCATCTATGACGTTGAGATGGCACCATATACCAGATATTGGTGATTTTTCACAATTAGTCATATAAGTCACTTTCTCCCACTCTTTTGCCCATCTGCCAGTGGGCATAGTAGCATGTTTCATGGCGCAATCGAAGCGTCTTGTCATTTCCTGTGCATCCGTGGTAAGCGTTAGTCGTCATCTAGGACGTTAAGATGGCACCATATACCAGATATTGGTGATTTTTCACAATTAGTCATTTCAGGTCACTGTCTCCCACTCTTTTGCCCATCTGTCAGTGGTCTTTATGGCATGGTATATAGCTCAAAAGAAGCGTCCCTTCATCCCACATGAATGCGTGAAAAGGTTTAGTGGACACATAGGTAGGCGAAACGGCACCACACACCAAATATTGTCGATCTTGCACAATTAGTGATTTCGGACACTTTCTCCGACTCTTTTGCCCATCTTCTAGTGGTCTTTATGGCATGTTTCATAGCTCAATCGAAGCGTCTTGTCATTTCCTGTGCATCCGTGGTAAGCGTTAGTCGTCATCCAGGACGTTGAGATGGCACCACACACCAGATATTATTCGATTTTGCACAATTAGTGATTTCAGACACTTTCTACGACTCTTTTGCCCATCTGCCAGTGGTCTTCAAGGCATGTTTCATAGCTTAATCGAAGCGTCTTGTCATTTCCTGTGCATCCGTGGTAAGCGTTAGTTGTCATCTATGACGTTGAGATGGCACCATATACCCGATATTGGTGATTTTTCACAATTAGTCATTTCAGGTCACTGTCTCCCACTCTTTTGCCCATCTGCCAGTGGTCTTTATGGCATGTTTCATAGCTCAATCGAAGCGTCTTGTCATTTCCTGTGCATCCGTGGTAAGCGTTAGTCGTCATCCAGGACGTTGAGATGGCACCACACACCAGATATTATTCGATTTTGCACAATTAGTGATTTCAGGCCACTTTCTACGACTCTTTTGCCCATCTGCCAGTGGTCTTCAAGGCATGTTTCATAGCTCAATCGAAGCGTCTTGTCATTTCCTGTGCATCCGTGGTAAGCGTTAGTCGTCATCCAGGACGTTGAGATGGCACCACACACCAGATATTATTCGATTTTGCACAATTAGTGATTTCAGACACTTTCTACGACTCTTTTGCCCATCTGCCAGTGGTCTTCAAGGCATGTTTCATAGCTCAATCGAAGCGTCTTGTCATTTCCTGTGCATCCGTGTCGATCTTGCACAATTAGTGATTTCGGACACTTTCTCCGACTCTTTTGCCCATCTGCCAGTGGTCTTTAAGGCATGTTTCATAGCTCAATCGAAGCGTCTTGTCATTTCCTGTGCATCCGTGGTAAGCGTTAGTCGTCATCCAGGACGTTGAGATGGCACCATATACCAGATATAGGTGATTTTTCACAATTAGTCATTTCAGGTCACTGTCTCCCACTCTTTTGCCCATCTGCCAGTGGTCTTTATGGCATGGTATATAGCTCAAAAAAAGCGTCCCTTCATCCCATATGAATGCGTGAAAAGGTTTAGTGGACACATAGGTAGACGAAACGGCACAACACACCAAATATTGTCGATTTTGCACAATTAGTAATTTCAGGACACTTTCTCCGACTCTTTTGCCCATCTGCCAGTGGTCTTTATGGCATGTTTCATAGCTCAATCGAAGCGTCTTGTCATTTCCTGTGCATCCGTGGTAAGCGTTAGTTGTCATCTATTACGTTAAGATGGCACCATATACCAGATATTGGTGATTTTTCACAATTAGTCATATCAGGTCACTTTCTCCTACTCTTTTGCCCATCTTCCAGTGGGCGTAGTAGCATGTTTCATAGCTCAATCGAAGCGTCTTGTCATTTCCTGTGCACCCGTGGTAAGCGTTAGTCGTCATCTAGGACGTTAAGATGGCACCATATACCAGATATTGGTGATTTTTCACAATTAGTCATATCAGGTCACTGTCTCCCACTCTTTGGCCCATCTGCCAGTGGTCTTTATGGCATGTTTCATAGCTCAATCGAAGCATCTTGTCATTTCATGTGCATGCGTAATAAGCGTTAGTCGTCATCTAGGACGTTGAGATGGCACCATCACCAATATCTGGTATTGGTGATTTTTCACAATTAGTCATTTCAGGTCACTTTCTCCGGCCCATCTTCTAGTGATCGTAAGGGCATGGTATATGGCTCAAAAGAAGCGTCCCTTCATCCTATATGAATGCGTGAAAAGGTTTAGTGGACACATAGGTAGACGAAATGGCACCATATACCAGAAACAGGCGATTTTTTGCAGATAGTCATTTCAGGTCACTGTCTCCCACTCTTTTGCCCATCTGCCAGTGGTCTTTATGGCATGGTATATAGCTCAAAAGAAGCGTCCCTTCATCCCATATGAATGCGTGAAAAGGTTTAGTGGACACATAGGTAGACGAAACGGCGCCACACACCAAATATTGTCGATCTTGCACAATTAGTGATTTCGGACACTTTCTCCGACTCTTTTGCCCATCTTCTAGTGGTCTTTATGGCATGTTTCATAGCTCAATCGAAGCGTCTTGTCATATCCTGTGCATCCGTGGTAAGCGTTAGTCGTCATCTAGGACGTTGAGATGGCACCACACACCAGATATTATTCGATTTTGCACAATTAGTGATTTCAGACACTTTCTCCGACTCTTTTGCCCATCTGCCAGTGGTCTTTAAGGCATGTTTCATAGCTCAATCGAAGCGTCTTGTCATTTCCTGTGCATCCGTGGTAAGCGTTAGTTGTCATCTATGACGTTGAGATGGCACCATATACCAGATATTGGTGATTTTTCACAATTAGTCATATCAGGTCACTTTCTCCCACTCTTTTGCCCATCTGCCAGTGGGCATAGTAGCATGTTTCATAGCGCAATCGAAGCGTCTTGTCATTTCCTGTGCATCCGTGGTAAGCGTTAGTCGTCATCTAGGACGTTAAGATGGCACCATATACCAGATATTGGTGATTTTTCACAATTAGTCATTTCAGGTCACTGTCTCCCACTCTTTTGCCCATCTGTCAGTGGTCTTTATGGCATGGTATATAGCTCAAAAGAAGCGTCCCTTCATCCCACATGAATGCGTGAAAAGGTTTAGTGGACACATAGGTAGGCGAAACGGCACCACACACCAAATATTGTCGATCTTGCACAATTAGTGATTTCGGACACTTTCTCCGACTCTTTTGCCCATCTTCTAGTGGTCTTTATGGCATGTTTCATAGCTCAATCGAAGCGTCTTGTCATTTCCTGTGCATCCGTGGTAAGCGTTAGTCGTCATCCAGGACGTTGAGATGGCACCACACACCAGATATTATTCGATTTTGCACAATTAGTGATTTCAGACACTTTCTACGACTCTTTTGCCCATCTGCCAGTGGTCTTCAAGGCATGTTTCATAGCTTAATCGAAGCGTCTTGTCATTTCCTGTGCATCCGTGGTAAGCGTTAGTTGTCATCTATGACGTTGAGATGGCACCATATACCCGATATTGGTGATTTTTCACAATTAGTCATTTCAGGTCACTGTCTCCCACTCTTTTGCCCATCTGCCAGTGGTCTTTATGGCATGTTTCATAGCTCAATCGAAGCGTCTTGTCATTTCCTGTGCATCCGTGGTAAGCGTTAGTCGTCATCCAGGACGTTGAGATGGCACCACACACCAGATATTATTCGATTTTGCACACTTAGTGATTTCAGACACTTTCTACGACTCTTTTGCCCATCTGCCAGTGGTCTTCAAGGCATGTTTCATAGCTCAATCGAAGCGTCTTGTCATTTCCTGTACATCCGTGGTAAGCGTTAGTCGTCATCCAGGACGTTGAGATGGCACCACACACCAGATATTATTCGATTTTGCACAATTAGTGATTTCAGACACTTTCTACGACTCTTTTGCCCATCTGCCAGTGGTCTTCAAGGCATGTTTCATAGCTCAATCGAAGCGTCTTGTCATTTCCTGTGCATCCGTGGTAAGCGTTAGTCGTCATCTAGGACGTTGAGATGGCACCACACACCAGATATTATTCGATTTTGCACAATTAGTGATTTCAGACACTTTCTCCGACTCTTTTGCCCATCTGCCAGTGGTCTTCAAGGCATGTTTCATAGCTCAATCGAAGCGTCTTGTCATTTCCTGTGCATCCGTGTCGATCTTGCACAATTAGTGATTTCGGACACTTTCTCCGACTCTTTTGCCCATCTGCCAGTGGTCTTTAAGGCATGTTTCATAGCTCAATCGAAGCGTCTTGTCATTTCCTGTGCATCCGTGGTAAGCGTTAGTTGTCATCTATGACGTTGAGATGGCACCATGTACCAGATATTGGTGATTTTTCACAATTAGTCATATTAGGTCACTTTCTCCCACTCTTTTGCCCATCTTCCAGTGGGCGTAGTAGCATGCTTCATAGCTCAATCTAAGCGTCTTGTCATTTCCTGTGCATCCGTGGTAAGCGTTAGTCGTCATCTAGGACGTTAAGATGGCACCATATACCAGATATTGGTGATTTTTCACAATTAGTCATATCAGGTCACTTTCTCCGACTCTTTTGCCCATCTGCCAGTGGTCTTTATGGCATGGTATATAATTCAAAAGAAGCGTCCCTTCATCCTATATGAATGCGTGAAAAGGTTTAGTGGACACATAGGTAGGCGAAATGGCACCATATACCGGAAACAGGCGATTTTTTGCAATTAGTCATTTTAGGTCACTTTCTCCGACTCTGTTTCCCATGTGCCAGTGGTCTTTAAGGCATGTTTCATAGCTCAATCGAAGCGTCTTGTCATTTCCTGTGCATCCGTGGTAAGCGTTAGTTGTCATCTATGACGTTGAGATGGCACCATGTACCAGATATTGGTGATTTTTCACAATTAGTCATATTAGGTCACTTTCTCCCACTCTTTTGCCCATCTTCCAGTGGGCGTAGTAGCATGCTTCATAGCTCAATCGAAGCGTCTAGTCATTTCCTGTGCATCCGTGGTAAGCGTTAGTCGTCATCTAGGACGTTAAGATGGCACCATATACCAGATATTGGTGATTTTTCACAATTAGTCATATCAGGTCACTTTCTCCGACTCTTTTGCCCATCTGCCAGTCATATAGCTCAAAAGAAGCGTCCCTTCATTCTATATAAATGCGTGAAAAGGTTTAGTGGACACATAGGTAGGCGAAATGGCACCACACACCAAATATTGTCGATCTTGCACAATTAGTGATTTCGGACACTTTCTCCGACTCTTTTGCCCATCTGCCAGTGGTCTTTAAGGCATGTTTCATAGCTCAATCGAAGCGTCTTGTCATTTCCTGTGCATCCGTGGTAAGCGTTAGTTGTCATCTATGACGTTGAGATGGCACCATATACCAGATATTGGTGATTTTTCACAATTAGTCATTTCAGGTCACTGTCTCCCACTCTTTTGCCCATCTTCCAGTGGTCTTTATAGCATGGTATATAGCTCAAAAGAAGCATCCCTTCATCCCATATGAATGCGTGAAAAGGTTTAATGGACACATGGGTAGACGAAACGGCACCACACACCAAATATTGTCGATCTTGCACAATTAGTGATTTCGGACACTTTCTCCCACTCTTTTGCCCATCTGCCAGTGGTCTTTAAGGCATGTTTCATAGCTCAATCGAAGCGTCTTGTCATTTCCTGTGCATCCGTGGTAAGCGTTAGTCGTCATCTAGGACGTTGAGATGGCTCCACACACCAGATATTATTCGATTTTGCACAATTAGTGATTTCAGACACTTTCTCCGACTCTTTTGCCCATCTGCCAGTGGTCTTCAAGGCATGTTTCATAGCTCAATCGAAGCGTCTTGTCATTTTCTGTGCATCCGTGTCGATCTTGCACAATTAGTGATTTCGGACACTTTCTCCGACTCTTTTGCCCATCTGCCAGTGGTCTTTATGGCATGTTTCATAGCTCAATCGAAGCGTCTTGTCATTTCCTGTGCATCCGTGGTAAGCGTTAGTCGTCATCTAGGACGTTGAGATGGCACCACACACCAGATATTATTCGATTTTGCACAATTATTGATTTCAGACACTTTCTCCGACTCTTTTGCCCATCTGCCAGTGGTCTTTAAGGCATGTTTCATAGCTCAATCGAAGCGTCTTGTCATTTCCTGTGCATCCGTGGTAAGCGTTAGTTGTCAACTATGACGTTGAGATGTCACCATATACCAGATATTGGTGATTTTTCACAATAAGTCATATCAGGTCACTTTCTCCCACTCTTTTGCCCATCTGCCAGTGGGCGTAGTAGCATGTTTCATAGCTCAATCGAAGCGTCTTGTCATTTCCTGTGCATCCGTGGTAAGCGTTAGTCGTCATCTATGACGTTAAGATGGCACCATATACCAGATATTGGTGATTTTTCACAATTAGTCATTTCAGGTCACTGTCTCCCACTCTTTTGCCCATCTGCCAGTGGTCTTTATGGCATGGTATATAGCTCAAAAGAAGCGTCCCTTCATCCCATATGAATGCGTGAAAAGGTTTAGTGGCACATAGGTAGACGAAACGGCGCCACACACCAAATATTGTCGATCTTGCACAATACGTGATTTCGGACACTTTCTCCGACTCTTTTGCCCATCTGCCAGTGGTCTTTAAGGCATGTTTCATAGCTCAATCGAAGCGTCTTGTCATTTCCTGTGCATCCGTGGTAAGCGTTAGTTGTCATCTAGGACGTTGAGATGGCACCACACACCAGATATTATTCGATTTTGCACAATTTGTGATTTCAGACACTTTCTCCGACTGTTTTGCGCATCTGCCAGTGGTCTTCAAGGCATGTTTCATAGCTCAATCGAAGCGTCTTGTCATTTCCTGTACATCCGTGTCGATCTTGCACAATTAGTGATTTCGGACACCTTCTCCGACTCTTTTGCCCATCTGCCAGTGGTCTTTAAGGTATGTTTCATAGCTCAATCGAAGCGTCTTGTCATTTCCTGTGCATCCGTGGTAAGTGTTAGTCGTCATCTAGGACGTTGAGATGGCACCACACACCAGATATTATTCGATTTTGCACAATTAGTGATTTCAGACACTTTCTCCGACTCTTTTGCCCATCTGCCAGTGGTCTTTAAGGCATGTTTCATAGCTCAATCGAAGCGTCTTGTCATTTCCTGTGCATCCGTGGTAAGCGTTAGTTGTCAACTATGACGTTGAGATGGCACCATATACCAGATATTGGTGATTTTTCACAATTAGTCATATCAGGTCACTTTCTCCCACTCTTTTGCCCATCTGCCAGTGGGCGTAGTAGCATGTTTCTCAATCGAAGCGTCTTGTCATTTCCTGTGCATCCGTGGTAAGCGTTAGTCGTCATCTAGGACGTTAAGATGGCACCATATACCAGATATTGGTGATTTTTCACAATTAGTCATTTCAGGTCACTGTCTCCCACTCTTTTGCCCATCTGCCAGTGGTCTTTATGGCATGGTATATAGCTCAAAAAAAGCGTCCCTTCATCCCATATGAATGCGTGAAAAGGTTTAGTGGACACATAGGTAGACGAAACGGCAAAACACACCAGATATTATTCGATTTTGCACAATTAGTGATTTCAGACACTTTCTACGACTCTTTTGCCCATCTGCCAGTGGTCTTCAAGGCATGTTTCATAGCTTAATCGAAGCGTCTTGTCATTTCTTGTGCATCCGTAGTAAGCGTTAGTTGTCATCTATGACGTTGAGATGGCACCATATACCAGATATTGGTGATTTTTCACAATTAGTCATTTCAGGTCACTGTCTCCCACTCTTTTGCCCATCTGCCAGTGGTCTTTATGGCATGGCATATAGCTCAAAAGAAGCGTCCCTTCATCCCATATGAATGCGTGAAAAGGTTTAGTGGACACATAGGTAGACGAAACGGCACAACACACCAAATATTGTCGATTTTGCACAATTAGTGATTTCAGGTCACTTTCTCCGACTATTTTGCCCATCTTCTAATGGTCGTAACGGCATGGTATATAACTCAAAAGAATCGTCCCTTCATCCTATATGAATGCGTGAAAAGGTTTAGTGGACACATAGGTAGGCGAAACGGCACCACACACCAAATATTGTGCAAATTAGTGATTTCGGACACTTTCTCCGACTCTTTTGCCCATCTTCTAGTGGTCTTTATGGCATGTTTCATAGCTCAATCGAAGCGTCTTGTCATTTCCTGTGCATCCGTGGTAAGCGTTAGTCGTCATCTAGGACGTTAAGATGGCACCATATACCAGATATTGGTGATTTTTCACAATTAGTCATTTCAAGTCACTGTCTCCCACTCTTTTGCCCATCTGCCAGTGGTCTTTATGGCATGGTATAAAGCTCAAAAGAAGCGTCCCTTCATCCAATATGAATGCGTGAAAAGGTTTAGTGGACACATAGGTAGACGAAACGGCACCACACACCAAATATTGTCGATCTTGCACAATAAGTGATTTCGGACACTTTCTCCGACTCTTTTGCCCATCTGCCAGTGGTCTTTAAGGCATGTTTCATAGCTCAATCGAAGCGTCTTGTCTTTTCCTGTGCATCCGTGGTAAGCGTTAGTCGTCATCCAGGACGTTGAGATGGCACCATATACCAGATATAGGTGATTTTTCACAATTAGTCATTTCAGGTCACTGTCTCCCACTCTTTTGCCCATCTGCCAGTGGTCTTTATGGCATGGTGTATAGCTCAAAAAAAGCGTCCCTTCATCCCATATGAATGCGTGAAAAGGTTTAGTGGACACATAGGTAGACGAAACGGAACAACACACCAAATATTGTCGATTTTGCACAATTAGTAATTTCAGGACACTTTCTCCGACTCTTTTGCCCATCTGCCAGTGGTCTTTATGGCATGTTTCATAGCTCAATCGAAGCGTCTTGTCATTTCCTGTGCATCCGTGGTAAGCGTTAGTCGTCATCTAGGACGTTAAGATGGCACCATATACCAGATATTGGTGATTTTTCACAATTAGTCATTTCAGGTCACTGTCTCCCACTCTTTTGCCCATCTGCAAGTGGTCTTTATGGCATGGTATATAGCTCAAAAGAAGCGTCCCTTCATCGCATATGAATGCGTGAAAAGCTTTAGTGGACACATAGGTAGACGAAACGGCGCCACACACCAAATATTGTCGATCTTGCACAATTAGTGATTTCGGACACTTTCTCCGACTCTTTTGCCCATCTGCCAGTGGTCTTTAAGGCATGTTTCATAGCTCAATCGAAGCGTCTTGTCATTTCCTGTGCATCCGTGGTAAGCGTTAGTCGTCATCCAGGACGTTGAGATGGCACCATATACCAGATATAGGTGATTTTTCACAATTAGTCATTTCAGGTCACTGTCTCCCACTCTTTTGCCCATCTGCCAGTGGTCTTTATGGCATGGTATATAGCTCAAAAAAAGCGTCCCTTCATCCCATATGAATGTGTGAAAAGGTTTAGTGGACACATAGGTAGACGAAACGGGCAAAACACACCAGATATTATTCTTATTTATTATTATTTTGCACAATTAGTGATTTCAGACACTTTCTACGACTCTTTTGCCCATCTGCCAGTGGTCTTCAAGGCATGTTTCATAGCTTAATCGAAGCGTCTTGTCATTTCCTGTGCATCCGTAGTAAGCGTTAGTTGTCATCTATGACGTTGAGATGGCACCATATACCAGATATTGGTGATTTTTCACAATTAGTCATTTCAGGTCACTGTCTCCCACTCTTTTGCCCATCTGCCAGTGGTCTTTATGGCATGGTATATAGCTCAAAAGAAGCGTCCCTTCATCCCATATGAATGCGTGAAAAGGTTTAGTGGACACATAGGTAGACGAAACGGCACAACACACCAAATATTGTCGATTTTGCACAATTAGTGATTTCAGGTCACTTTCTCCGACTATTTTGCCCATCTTCTAGTGGTCGTAACGGCATGGTATATAGCTCAAAAGAAGCGTCCCTTCATTCTATATGAATGCGTGAAAAGGTTTAGTGGACACATAGGTAGGCGAAATGGCACCACACACCAAATATTGTCGATCTTGCACAATTAGTGATTTCGGACACTTTCTCCGACTCTTTTGCCCATCTTCTAGTGGTCTTTATGGTATGTTTCATAGCTCAATCGAAGCGTCTTGTCATTTCCTGTGCATCCGTGGTAAGCGTTAGTCGTCATCTAGGACGTTAAGATGGCACCATATACCAGATATTGGTGATTTTTCACAATTAGTCATTTCAGGTCACTGTCTCCCACTCTTTTGCCCATCTGCCAGTGGTCTTTATGGCATGGTATATAGCTCAAAAGAAGCGTCCCTTCATCCAATATGAATGCGTGAAAAGGTTTAGTGGACACATAGGTAGACGAAACGGCACCACACACCAAATATTGTCGATCTTGCACAATTAGTGATTTCGGACACTTTCTCCGACTCTTTTGCCCATCTGCCAGTGGTCGTTAAGGCATGTTTCATAGCTCAATCGAAGCGTCTTGTCATTTCCTGTGCATCCGTGGTAAGCGTTAGTCGTCATCCAGGACGTTGAGATGGCACCATATACCAGATATAGGTGATTTTTCACAATTAGTCATTTCAGGTCACTGTTTCCCACTCTTTTGCCCATCTGCCAGTGGTCTTTATGGCATGGTATATAGCTCAAAAAAAGCGTCCCTTCATCCCATATGAATGCGTGAAAAGGTTTAGTGGACACATAGGTAGACGAAACGGCACAACACACCAAATATTGTCGATTTTGCACAATTAGTAATTTCAGGACACTTTCTCCGACTCTTTTGCCCATCTGCCAGTGGTCTTTAAGGCATGTTTCATAGCTCAATCGAAGCGTCTTGTCATTTCCTGTGCATCCGTGGTAAGCGTTAGTCGTCATCCAGGACGTTGAGATGGCACCATATACCAGATATAGGTGATTTTTCACAATTAGTCATTTCAGGTCACTGTCTCCCACTCTTTTGCCCATCTGCCAGTGGTCTTTATGGCATGGTATATAGCTCAAAAAAAGCGTCCCTTCATCCCATATGAATGCGTGAAAAGGTTTAGTGGACACATAGGTAGACGAAACGGCAAAACACACCAGATATTATTCGATTTTGCACAATTAGTGATTTCAGACACTTTCTACGACTCTTTTGCCCATCTGCCAGTGGTCTTCAAGGCATGTTTCATAGCTTAATCGAAGCGTCTTGTCATTTCCTGTGCATCCGTAGTAAGCGTTAGTTGTCATCTATGACGTTGAGATGGCACCATATACCAGATATAGGTGATTTTTCACAATTAGTCATTTCAGGTCACTGTCTCCCACTCTTTTGCCCATCTGCCAGTGGTCTTTATGGCATGGTATATAGCTCAAAAGAAGCGTCTTTTCATCCCATATGAATGCGTGAAAAGGTTTAGTGGACACATAGGTAGACGAAACGGCACAACACACCAAATATTGTCGATTTTGCACAATTAGTAATTTCAGGTCACTTTCTCCGACTATTTTGCCCATCTTCTAGTGGTCGTAACGGCATGGTATATAGCTCGAAAGAAGCGTCCCTTCATTCTATATGAATGCGTGAAAAGGTTTAGTGGACACATAGGTAGGCGAAATGGCACCACACACCAAATATTGTCGATCTTGCACAATTAGTGATTTCGGACACTTTCTCCGACTCTTTTGCCCATCTTCTAATGGTCGTAACGGCATGGTATATAACTCAAAAGAAGCGTCCCTTCATCCTATATGAATGCGTGAAAAGGTTTAGTGGACACATAGGTAGGCGAAACGGCACCACACACCAAATATTGTGCAAATTAGTGATTTCGGACACTTTCTCCGACTCTTTTGCCCATCTTCTAGTGGTCTTTATGGCATGTTTCATGGCTCAATCGAAGCGTCTTGTCATTTCCTGTGCATCCGTGGTAAGCGTTAGTCGTCATCTAGGACGTTAAGATGGCACCATATACCAGATATTGGTGATTTTTCACAATTAGTCATTTCAAGTCACTGTCTCCCACTCTTTTGCCCATCTGCCAGTGGTCTTTATGGCATGGTATAAAGCTCAAAAGAAGCGTCCCTTCATCCAATATGAATGCGTGAAAAGGTTTAGTGGACACATAGGTAGACGAAACGGCACCACACACCAAATATTGTCGATCTTGCACAATTAGTGATTTCGGACACTTTCTCCGACTCTTTTGCCCATCTGCCAGTGGTCTTTAAGGCATGTTTCATAGCTCAATCGAAGCGTCTTGTCATTCCCTGTGCATCCGTGGTAAGCGTTAGTTGTCATCTATGACGTTAAGATGGCACCACATACCAGATATTGGTGATTTTTCACAATTAGTCATATCAGGTCACTTTCTCCTACTCTTTTGCGCATCTGCCAGTGGGCGTAGTAGCATGTTTCATAGCTCAATCGAAGCATCTTGTCATTTCCTGTGCATCCGTGGTAAGCGTTAGTCGTCATCTAGGACGTTAAGATGGCACCATATAACAGATATTGGTGATTTTTCACAATTAGTCATTTCAGGTCACTGTCTCCCACTCTTTTGCCCATCTGCAAGTGGTCTTTATGGCATGGTATATAGCTCAAAAGAAGCGTCCCTTCATCGCATATGAATGCGTGAAAAGGTTTAGTGGACACATAGGTAGACGAAACGGCACAACACACCAAATATTATTCGATTTTGCACAATTAGTGATTTCAGACACTTTCTACGACTCTTTTGCCCATCTGCCAGTGGTCTTCAAGGCATGTTTCATAGCTTAATCGAAGCGTCTTGTCATTTCCTGTGCATCCGTGGTAAGCGTTAGTCGTCATCCAGGACGTTGAGATGGCACCATATACCAGATATTGGTGATTTTTCACAATTAGTCATTTCAGGTCACTGTCTCCCACTCTTTTGCCCATCTGCCAGTGGTCTTTATGGCATGGTATATAGCTCAAAAAAAGCGTCCCTTCATCCCATATGAATGCGTGAAAAGGTTTAGTGGACACATAGGTAGACGAAACGGCAAAACACACCAGATATTATTCGATTTTGCACAATTAGTGATTTCAGACACTTTCTACGACTCTTTTGCCCATCTGCCAGTGGTCTTCAAGGCATGTTTCATAGCTTAATCGAAGCGTCTTGTCATTTCCTGTGCATCCGTAGTAAGCGTTAGTTGTCATCTATGACGCTGAGATGGCACCATATACCAGATATTGGTGATTTTTCACAATTAGTCATTTCAGGTCACTGTCTCCCACTCTTTTGCCCATCTGCCAGTGGTCTTTATGGCATGGTATATAGCTCAAAAGAAGCGTCCCTTCATCCCATATGAATGCGTGAAAAGGTTTAGTGGACACATAGGTAGACGAAACGACACAACACACCAAATATTGTCAATTTTGCACAATTAGTGATTTCAGGTCACTTTCTCCGACTATTTTGCCCATCTTCTAGTGGTCGTAACGGCATTGTATATAGCTCAAAAGAAGCGTCCCTTCATTCTATATGAATGCGTGAAAAGGTTTAGTGGACACATAGGTAGGCGAAATGGCACCACACACCAAATATTGTCGATCTTGCACAATTAGTGATTTCGGACACTTTCTCCGACTCTTTTGCCTTCTTCTAGTGGTCTTTATGGCATGTTTCATAGCTCAATCGAAACGTCTTGTCATTTCCTGTGCATCCGTGGTAAGCGTTAGTCGTCATCTAGGACGTTAAGATTGCACCATATACCAGATATTGGTGATTTTTCACAATTAGTCATTTCAGGTCACTGTCTCCCACTCTTTTGCCCATCTGCCAGTGGTCTTTATGGCATGGTATATAGCTCAAAAGAAGCGTCCCTTCATCCAATATGAATGCGTGAAAAGGTTTAGTGGACACATAGGTAGACGAAACGGCACCACACACCAAATATTGTCGATCTTGCACAATTAGTGATTTCGGACACTTTCTCCGACTCTTTTGCCCATCTGCCAGTGGTCGTTAAGGCATGTTTCATAGCTCAATCGAAGCGTCTTGTCATTTCCTGTGCATCCGTGGTAAGCGTTAGTCGTCATCCAGGACGTTGAGATGGCACCATATACCAGATATAGGTGATTTTTCACAATTAGTCATTTCAGGTCACTGTCTCCCACTCTTTTGGCCATCTGCCAGTGGTCTTTATGGCATGGTATATAGCTCAAAAAAAGCGTCCCTTCATCCCATATGAATGCGTGAAAAGGTTTAGTGGACACATAGGTAGACGAAACGGCACAACACACCAAATATTGTCGATTTTGCACAATTAGTAATTTCAGGACACTTTCTCCGACTCTTTTGCCCATCTGCCAGTGGTCTTTATGGCATGTTTCATAGCTCAATCGAAGCGTCTTGTCATTTCCTGTGCATCCGTGGTAAGCGTTAGTTGTCATCTATGACGTTAAGATGGCACCATATACCAGATATTGGTGATTTTAAACAATTAGTCATATCAGGTCACTTTCTCCTACTCTTTTGCCCATCTTCCAGTGGGCGTAGTAGCATGTTTCATAGCTCAATCGAAGCGTCTTGTCATTTCCTGTGCATCCGTGGTAAGCGTTAGTCGTCATCTAGGACGTTAAGATGGCACTATATACCAGATATTGGTGATTTTTCACAATTAGTCATTTCAGGTCACTGTCTCCCACTCTTTTGCCCATCTGTCAGTGGTCTTTATGGCATGGTATATAGCTCAAAAGAAGCGTCCCTTTATCCCATATGAATGCGTGAAAAGGTTTAGTGGACACATAGGTAGGCGAAACGGCATCACACACCAAATATTGTCGATCTTGCACAATTAGTGATTTCGGACACTTTCTCCGACTCTTTTGCCCATCTTCTAGTGGTCTTTATGGCATGTTTCATAGCTCAATCGAAGCGTCTTGTCATTTCCTGTGCATCCGTGGTAAGCGTTAGTCGTCATCCAGGACGTTGAGATGGCACCACACACCAGATATTATTCGATTTTGCACAATTAGTGATTTCAGACACTTTCTACGACTCTTTTGCCCATCTGCCAGTGGTCTTCAAGGCATGTTTCATAGCTTAATCGAAGCGTCTTGTCATTTCCTGTGCATCCGTGGTAAGCGTTAGTTGTCATCTATGACGTTGAGATGGCACCATATACCCGATATTGGTGATTTTTCACAATTAGTCATTTCAGGTCACTGTCTCCCACTCTTTTGCCCATCTGCCAGTGGTCTTTATGGCATGTTTCATAGCTCAATCGAAGCGTCTTGTCATTTCCTGTGCATCCGTGGTAAGCGTTAGTCGTCATCCAGGACGTTGAGATGGCACCACACACCAGATATTATTCGATTTTGCACAATTAGTGATTTCGGACACTTTCTCCGACTCTTTTGCCCATCTTCTAGTGGTCTTTATGGCATGTTTCATAGCTCAATCGAAGCGTCTTGTCATTTCCTGTGCATCCGTGGTAAGCGTTAGTCGTCATCCATGACGTTGAGATGGCACCACACACCAGATATTATTCGATCTTGCACAATTAGTGATTTCAAACACTTTCTACGACTCTTTTGCCCATCTGCCAGTGGTCTTCAAGGCATGTTTCATAGCTCAATCGAAGCGTCTTGTCATTTCCTGTGCATCCGTGGTATGCGCTAGTCGTCATCCAGGACGTTGAGATGGCACTACACACCAGATATTATTCGATTTTGCACAATTAGTGATTTCAGACACTTTCTACGACTCTTTTGCCCATCTGCCAGTGGTCTTCAAGGCATGTTTCATAGCTCAATCGAAGCGTCTTGTCATTTCCTGTGCATCCGTGTCGATCTTGCACAATTAGTGATTTCGGACACTTTCTCCGACTCTTTTGCCCATCTGCCAGTGGTCTTTAAGGCATGTTTCA
This sequence comes from Eristalis arbustorum, assembly GCA_916610145.1. Lineage (NCBI taxonomy): Eukaryota > Metazoa > Arthropoda > Insecta > Diptera > Syrphidae > Eristalis > Eristalis arbustorum. Next base: position 71,421,415 of record OU744316.1, read on the forward strand.
TAGCTCAATCGAAGCGTCTTGTCATTTCCTGTGCATCCGTGGTAAGCGTTAGTCGTCATCTAGGACGTTTAGATGGCACCACACACCAGATATTATTCGATTTTGCACAATTAGTGATTTCAGACATTTCAGGTCACTTTCTCCGACTCTTTTTCCCCATCTTCTAGCGGTCGTAACGGCATGGTATATGGCTCAAAAGAAGCGTCCCTTCATCATTCATGAATGCGTGAAAAGGTTTAGTGGACACATAGGTAGGCGAAATGGCACCATATACCAGAAACAGGCGATTTTTTGCAATTAGTCATTTCAGGTCACTTTCTCCGACTCTGTTTCCCATGTGCCAGTGGTCGTATTAGCATGTTTCATAGCTCAATCGAAGCGTCTTGTCGTTTCCTGTGCATCCGTGGTAAGCGTTAGTTGTCATCTATGACGTTGAGATGGCACCATGTACCAGATATTGGTGATTTTTCACAATTAGTCATATTAGGTCACTTTCTCCCACTCTTTTGCCCATCTTCCAGTGGGCGTAGTAGCATGCTTCATAGCTCAATCTAAGCGTCTTGTCATTTCCTGTGCATCCGTGGTAAGCGTTAGTCGTCATCTAGGACGTTAAGATGGCACCATATACCAGATATTGGTGATTTTTCACAATTAGTCATATCAGGTCACTTTCTCCGACTCTTTTGCCCATCTGCCAGTGGTCTTTATGGCATGGTATATAGCTCAAAAGAAGCGTCCCTTCATCCTATATGAATGCGTGAAAAGGTTTAGTGGACACATAGGTAGGCGAAACGGCACCACACACCAAATATTGTCGATCTTGCACAATTAGTGATTTCGGACACTTTCTCCGACTCTTTTGCCCATCTTCTAGTGGTCTTTATGGCATGTTTCATAGCTCAATCGAAGCGTCTTGTCATTTCCTGTGCATCCGTGGTAAGCGTTAGTCGTCATCCAGGACGTTGAGATGGCACCACACACCAGATATTATTCGATTTTGCACAATTAGTGATTTCAGACACTTTGTACGACTCTTTTGCCCATCTGCTAGTGGTCTTCAAGGCATGTTTCATAGCTTAATCGAAGCGTCTTGTCATTTCCTGTGCATCCGTGGTAAGCGTTAGTTGTCATCTAGGACGTTAAGATTGCACCATATACCAGATATTGGTGATTTTTCACAATTAGTCATTTCAGGTCACTGTCTCCCACTCTTTTGCCCATCTGCCAGTGGTCTTTATGGCATGGTATATAGCTCAAAAGAAGCGTCCCTTCATCCAATATGAATGCGTGAAAAGGTTTAGTGGACACACAGGTAGACGAAACGGCACCACACACCAAATATTGTCGATCTTGCACAATTAGTGATTTCGGACACTTTCTCCGACTCTTTTGCCCATCTGCCAGTGGTCGTTAAGGCATGTTTCATACCTCAATCGAAGCGTCTTGTCATTTCCTGTGCATCCGTGGTAAGCGTTAGTCGTCATCCAGGACGTTGAGATGGCACCATATACCAGATATAGGTGATTTTTCACAATTAGTCATTTCAGGTCACTGTCTCCCACTCTTTTGCCCATCTGCCAGTGGTCTTTATGGCATGGTATATAGCTCAAAAAAAGCGTCCCTTCATCCCATATGAATGCGTGAAAAGGTTTAGTGGACACATAGGTAGACGAAACGGCACAACACACCAAATATTGTCGATTTTGCACAATTAGTAATTTCAGGACACTTTCTCCGACTCTTTTGCCCATCTGCCAGTGGTCTTTATGGCATGTTTCATAGCTCAATCGAAGCGTCTTGTCATTTCCTGTGCATCCGTGGTAAGCGTTAGTTGTCATCTATGACGTTAAGATGGCACCATATACCAGATATTGGTGATTTTTCACAATTAGTCATATCAGGTCACTTTCTCCTACTCTTTTGCCCATCTTCCAGTGGGCGTAGTAGCATGTTTCATAGCTCAATCGAAGCGTCTTGTCATTTCCTGTGCATCCGTGGTAAGCGTTAGTCGTCATCTAGGACGTTAAGATGGCACTATATACCAGATATTGGTGATTTTTCACAATTAGTCATTTCAGGTCACTGTCTCCCACTCTTTTGCCCATCTGTCAGTGGTCTTTATGGCATGGTATATAGCTCAAAAGAAGCGTCCCTTTATCCCATATGAATGCGTGAAAAGGTTTAGTGGACACATAGGTAGGCGAAACGGCATCACACACCAAATATTGTCGATCTTGCACAATTAGTGATTTCGGACACTTTCTCCGACTCTTTTGCCCATCTTCTAGTGGTCTTTATGGCATGTTTCATAGCTCAATCGAAGCGTCTTGTCATTTCCTGCGCATCCGTGGTAAGCGTTAGTCGTCATCCAGGACGTTGAGATGGCACCACACACCAGATATTATTCGATTTTGCACAATTAGTGATTTCAGACACTTTCTACGACTCTTTTGCCCATCTGCCAGTGGTCTTCAAGGCATGTTTCATAGCTTAATCGAAGCGTCTTGTCATTTCCTGTGCATCCGTGGTAAGCGTTAGTTGTCATCTATGACGTTGAGATGGCACCATATACCCGATATTGGTGATTTTTCACAATTAGTCATTTCAGGTCACTGTCTCCCACTCTTTTGCCCATCTGCCAGTGGTCTTTATGGCATGTTTCATAGCTCAATCGAAGCGTCTTGTCATTTCCTGTGCATCCGTGGTAAGCGTTAGTCGTCATCCAGGACGTTGAGATGGCACCACACACCAGATATTATTCGATTTTGCACAATTAGTGATTTCGGACACTTTCTCCGACTCTTTTGCCCATCTTCTAGTGGTCTTTATGGCATGTTTCATAGCTCAATCGAAGCGTCTTGTCATTTCCTGTGCATCCGTGGTAAGCGTTAGTCGTCATCCATGACGTTGAGATGGCACCACACACCAGATATTATTCGATCTTGCACAATTAGTGATTTCAAACACTTTCTACGACTCTTTTGCCCATCTGCCAGTGGTCTTCAAGGCATGTTTCATAGCTCAATCGAAGCGTCTTGTCATTTCCTGTGCATCCGTGGTATGCGCTAGTCGTCATCCAGGACGTTGAGATGGCACTACACACCAGATATTATTCGATTTTGCACAATTAGTGATTTCAGACACTTTCTACGACTCTTTTGCCCATCTGCCAGTGGTCTTCAAGGCATGTTTCATAGCTCAATCGAAGCGTCTTGTCATTTCCTGTGCATCCGTGTCGATCTTGCACAATTAGTGATTTCGGACACTTTCTCCGACTCTTTTGCCCATCTGCCAGTGGTCTTTAAGGCATGTTTCATAGCTCAATCGAAGCGTCTTGTCATTTCCTGTGCATCCGTGGTAAGCGTTAGTCGTCATCTAGGACGTTTAGATGGCACCACACACCAGATATTATTCGATTTTGCACAATTAGTGATTTCAGACATTTCAGGTCACTTTCTCCGACTCTTTTTCCCCATCTTCTAGTGGTCGTAACGGCATGGTATATGGCTCAAAAGAAGCGTCCCTTCATCATTCATGAATGCGTGAAAAGGTTTAGTGGACACATAGGTAGGCGAAATGGCACCATATACCAGAAACAGGCGATTTTTTGCAATTAGTCATTTCAGGTCACTTTCTCCGACTCTGTTTCCCATGTGCCAGTGGTCGTATTAGCATGTTTCATAGCTCAATCGAAGCGTCTTGTCGTTTCCTGTGCATCCGTGGTAAGCGTTAGTTGTCATCTATGACGTTGAGATGGCACCATGTACCAGATATTGGTGATTTTTCACAATTAGTCATATTAGGTCACTTTCTCCCACTCTTTTGCCCATCTTCCAGTGGGCGTAGTAGCATGCTTCATAGCTCAATCTAAGCGTCTTGTCATTTCCTGTGCATCCGTGGTAAGCGTTAGTCGTCATCTAGGACGTTAAGATGGCACCATATACCAGATATTGGTGATTTTTCACAATTAGTCATATCAGGTCACTTTCTCCGACTCTTTTGCCCATCTGCCAGTGGTCTTTATGGCATGGTATATAGCTCAAAAGAAGCGTCCCTTCATCCTATATGAATGCGTGAAAAGGTTTAGTGGACACATAGGTAGGCGAAACGGCACCACACACCAAATATTGTCGATCTTGCACAATTAGTGATTTCGGACACTTTCTCCGACTCTTTTGCCCATCTTCTAGTGGTCTTTATGGCATGTTTCATAGCTCAATCGAAGCGTCTTGTCATTTCCTGTGCATCCGTGGTAAGCGTTAGTCGTCATCCAGGACGTTGAGATGGCACCACACACCAGATATTATTCGATTTTGCACAATTAGTGATTTCAGACACTTTGTACGACTCTTTTGCCCATCTGCTAGTGGTCTTCAAGGCATGTTTCATAGCTTAATCGAAGCGTCTTGTCATTTCCTGTGCATCCGTGGTAAGCGTTAGTTGTCATCTATGACGTTGAGATGGCACCATATACCCGATATTGGTGATTTTTCACAATTAGTCATTTTAGGTCACTGTTTCCCACTCTTTTGCCCATCTGCCAGTGGTCTTTATGGCATGGTATATAGCTCAAAAGAAGCGTCCCTTCATCCCATATGAATGCGTGGAAAGGTTTAGTGGACACATATGTAGACGAAACGGCACAACACACCAAATATTGTCGATTTTGCACAATTAGTGATTTCAGGTCACTTTCTCCGACTATTTTGCCCATCTTCTAGTGGTCGTAACGGCATGGTATATGGCTGAATAGAAGCGTCCCTTCATTCTATATAAATGCGTGAAAAGGTTTAGTGGACACATAGGTAGGCGAAATGGCACCACACACCAAATATTGTCGATCTTGCACAATTAGTGATTTCGGACACTTTCTCCGACTCTTTTGCCCATCTGCCAGTGGTCTTTAAGGCATGTTTCATAGCTCAATCGAAGCGTCTTGTCATTTCCTGTGCATCCGTGGTAAGCGTTAGTTGTCATCTATGACGTTGAGATGGCACCATATACCAGATATTGGTGATTTTTCACAATTAGTCATTTCAGGTCACTGTCTCCCACTCTTTTGCCCATCTGCCAGTGGTCTTTATGGCATGGTATATAGCTCAAAAGAAGCATCCCTTCATCCCATATAAATGCGTGATAAGGTTTAATGGACACATAGGTAGACGAAACGGCACCACACACCAAATATTGTCGATCTTGCACAATTAGTGATTTCGGACACTTTCTCCGACTCTTTTGCCCATCTGCCAGTGGTCTTTAAGGCATGTTTCATAGCTCAATCGAAGCGTCTTGTCATTTCCTGTGCATCCGTGTCGATCTTGCACAATTGGTGATTTCGGACACTTTCTCCGACTCTTTTGCCCATCTGCCAGTGGTCTTTAAGGCATGTTTCATAGCTCAATCGAAGCGTCTTGTCATTTCCTGTGCATCCGTGGTAAGCGTTAGTCGTCATCTAGGACGTTGAGATGGCACCACACACCAGATATTATTCGATTTTGCACAATTATTGATTTCAGACACTTTCTCCGACTCTTTTGCCCATCTGCCAGTGGTCTTTAAGGCATGTTTCATAGCTCAATCGAAGCGTCTTGTCATTTCCTGTGCATCCGTGGTAAGCGTTAGTTGTCATCTATGACGTTGAGATGGCACCATATACCAGATATTGGTGATTTTTCACAATTAGTCATATCAGGTCACTTTCTCCCACTCTTTTGCCCATCTGCCAGTGGGCGTAGTAGCATGTTTCATAGCTCAATCGAAGCGTCTTGTCATTTCCTGTGCATCCGTGGTAAGCGTTAGTCGTCATCTAGGACGTTGAGATGGCACCACACACCAGATATTATTCGATTTTGCACAATTAGTGATTTCAGACACTTTCTCCGACTCTTTTGCCCATCTGCCAGTGGTCTTCAAGGCATGTTTCATAGCTCAATCGAAGCGTCTTGTCATTTCCTGTGCATCCGTGTCGATCTTGCACAATTAGTGATTTCGGACACTTTCTCCGACTCTTTTGCCCATCTGCCAGTGGTCTTTAAGGCATGTTTCATAGCTCAATCGAAGCGTCTTGTCATTTCCTGTGCATCCGTGGTAAGCGTTAGTCGTCATCTAGGACGTTGAGATGGCACCACACACCAGATATTATTCGATTTTGCACAATTATTGATTTCAGACACTTTCTCCGACTCTTTTGCCCATCTGCCAGTGGTCTTTAAGGCATGTTTCATAGCTCAATCGAAGCGTCTTGTCATTTCCTGTGCATCCGTGGTAAGCGTTAGTTGTCATCTATGACGTTGAGATGGCACCATATACCAGATATTGGTGATTTTTCACAATTAGTCATATCAGGTCACTTTCTCCCACTCTTTTGCCCATCTGCCAGTGGGCGTAGTAGCATGTTTCATAGCTCAATCGAAGCGTCTTGTCATTTCCTGTGCATCCGTGGTAAGCGTTAGTTGTCATCTATGACGTTGAGATGGCACCATATACCAGATATTGGTGATTTTTCACAATTAGTCATTTCAGGTCACTGTCTCCCACTCTTTTGCCCATCTGCCAGTGGTCTTTATGGCATGGTATATAGCTCAAAAGAAGCATCCCTTCATCCCATATGAATGCGTGAAAAGGTTTAGTGGACACATAGGTAGACGAAACGGCACCACACACCAAATATTGTCGATCTTGCACAATTAGTGATTTCGGACACTTTCTCCCACTCTTTTGCCCATCTGCCAGTGGTCTTTAAGGCATGTTTCATAGCTCAATCGAAGCGTCTTGTCATTTCCTGTGCATCCGTGGTAAGCGTTAGTCGTCATCTAGGACGTTGAGATGGCACCACACACCAGATATTATTCGATTTTGCACAATTAGTGATTTCAGACACTTTCTCCGACTCTTTTGCCCATCTGCCAGTGGTCTTCAAGGCATGTTTCATAGCTCAATCGAAGCGTCTTGTCATTTCCTGTGCATCCGTGTCGATCTTGCACAATTAGTGATTTCGGACACTTTCTCCGACTCTTTTGCCCATCTGCCAGTGGTCTTTAAGGCATGTTTCATAGCTCAATCGAAGCGTCTTGTCATTTCCTGTGCATCCGTGGTAAGCGTTAGTCGTCATCTAGGACGTTGAGATGGCACCACACACCAGATATTATTCGATTTTGCACAATTATTGATTTCAGACACTTTCTCCGACTCTTTTGCCCATCTGCCAGTGGTCTTTAAGGCATGTTTCATAGCTCAATCGAAGCGTCTTGTCATTTCCTGTGCATCCGTGTCGATCTTGCACAATTGGTGATTTCGGACACTTTCTCCGACTCTTTTGCCCATCTGCCAGTGGTCTTTAAGGCATGTTTCATAGCTCAATCGAAGCGTCTTGTCATTTCCTGTGCATCCGTGGTAAGCGTTAGTCGTCATCTAGGACGTTGAGATGGCACCACACACCAGATATTATTCGATTTTGCACAATTATTGATTTCAGACACTTTCTCCGACTCTTTTGCCCATCTGCCAGTGGTCTTTAAGGCATGTTTCATAGCTCAATCGAAGCGTCTTGTCATTTCCTGTGCATCCGTGGTAAGCGTTAGTTGTCATCTATGACGTTGAGATGGCACCATATACCAGATATTGGTGATTTTTCACAATTAGTCATATCAGGTCACTTTCTCCCACTCTTTTGCCCATCTGCCAGTGGGCGTAGTAGCATGTTTCATAGCTCAATCGAAGCGTCTTGTCATTTCCTGTGCATCCGTGGTAAGCGTTAGTTGTCATCTATGACGTTGAGATGGCACCATATACCAGATATTGGTGATTTTTCACAATTAGTCATTTCAGGTCACTGTCTCCCACTCTTTTGCCCATCTGCCAGTGGTCTTTATGGCATGGTATATAGCTCAAAAGAAGCGTCCCTTCATCCCATATAAATGCGTGATAAGGTTTAATGGACACATAGGTAGACGAAACGGCACCACACACCAAATATTGTCGATCTTGCACAATTAGTGATTTCGGACACTTTCTCCCACTCTTTTGCCCATCTGCCAGTGGTCTTTAAGGCATGTTTCATAGCTCAATCGAAGCGTCTTGTCATTTCCTGTGCATCCGTGGTAAGCGTTAGTCGTCATCTAGGACGTTGAGATGGCACCACACACCAGATATTATTCGATTTTGCACAATTAGTGATTTCAGACACTTTCTCCGACTCTTTTGCCCATCTGCCAGTGGTCTTCAAGGCATGTTTCATAGCTCAATCGAAGCGTCTTGTCATTTCCTGTGCATCCGTGTCGATCTTGCACAATTGGTGATTTCGGACACTTTCTCCGACTCTTTTGCCCATCTGCCAGTGGTCTTTAAGGCATGTTTCATAGCTCAATCGAAGCGTCTTGTCATTTCCTGTGCATCCGTGGTAAGCGTTAGTCGTCATCTAGGACGTTGAGATGGCACCACACACCAGATATTATTCGATTTTGCACAATTATTGATTTCAGACACTTTCTCCGACTCTTTTGCCCATCTGCCAGTGGTCTTTAAGGCATGTTTCATAGCTCAATCGAAGCGTCTTGTCATTTCCTGTGCATCCGTGGTAAGCGTTAGTTGTCATCTATGACGTTGAGATGGCACCATATACCAGATATTGGTGATTTTTCACAATTAGTCATATCAGGTCACTTTCTCCCACTCTTTTGCCCATCTGCCAGTGGGCGTAGAAGCATGTTTCATAGCTCAATCGAAGCGTCTTGTCATTTCCTGTGCATCCGTGGTAAGCGTTAGTCGTCATCTAGGACGTTGAGATGGCATCACACACCAGATATTATTCGATTTTGCACAATTAGTGATTTCAGACACTATCTCCGACTCTTTTGCCCATCTGCCAGTGGTCTTCAAGGCATGTTTCATAGCTCAATCGAAGCGTCTTGTCATTTCCTGTGCATTCGTGTCGATCTTGCACAATTAGTGATTTCGGACACCTTCTCCGACTCTTTTCCCCATCTGCCAGTGGTATTTAAGGCATGTTTCATAGCTCAATCGAAGCTTCTTGTCATTTCCTGTGCATCCGTGGTAAGCGTTAGTCGTCATCTAGGACGTTGAGATGGCACCACACACCAGATATTATTCGATTTTGCACAATTATTGATTTCAGACACTTTCTCCGACTCTTTTGCCCATCTGTCAGTGGTCTTTAAGGCATGTTTCATAGCTCAATCGAAGCGTCTTGTCATTTCCTGTGCATCCGTGGTAAGCGTTAGTTGTCATCTATGACGTTGAGATGGCACCATATACCAGATATTGGTGATTTTTCACAATTAGTCATTTCAGGTCACTGTCTCCCACTCTTTTGCCCATCTGCCAGTGGTCTTTATGGCATGGTATATAGCTCAAAAGAAGCGTCCCTTCATCCCATATAAATGCGTGATAAGGTTTAATGGACACATAGGTAGACGAAACGGCACCACACACCAAATATTGTCGATCTTGCACAATTAGTGATTTCGGACACTTTCTCCCACTCTTTTGCCCATCTGCCAGTGGTCTTTAAGGCATGTTTCATAGCTCAATCGAAGCGTCTTGTCATTTCCTGTGCATCCGTGGTAAGCGTTAGTCGTCATCTAGGACGTTGAGATGGCACCACACACCAGATATTATTCGATTTTGCACAATTAGTGATTTCAGACACTTTCTCCGACTCTTTTGCCCATCTGCCAGTGGTCTTCAAGGCATGTTTCATAGCTCAATCGAAGCGTCTTGTCATTTCCTGTGCATCCGTGTCGATCTTGCACAATTGGTGATTTCGGACACTTTCTCCGACTCTTTTGCCCATCTGCCAGTGGTCTTTAAGGCATGTTTCATAGCTCAATCGAAGCGTCTTGTCATTTCCTGTGCATCCGTGGTAAGCGTTAGTCGTCATCTAGGACGTTGAGATGGCACCACACACCAGATATTATTCGATTTTGCACAATTATTGATTTCAGACACTTTCTCCGACTCTTTTACCCATCTGCCAGTGGTCTTTAAGGCATGTTTCATAGCTCAATCGAAGCGTCTTGTCATTTCCTGTGCATCCGTGGTAAGCGTTAGTTGTCATCTATGACGTTGAGATGGCACCATATACCAGATATTGGTGATTTTTCACAATTAGTCATATCAGGTCACTTTCTCCCACTCTTTTGCCCATCTGCCAGTGGGCGTAGAAGCATGTTTCATAGCTCAATCGAAGCGTCTTGTCATTTCCTGTGCATCCGTGGTAAGCGTTAGTTGTCATCTATGACGTTGAGATGGCACCATATACCAGATATTGGTGATTTTTCACAATTAGTCATTTCAGGTCACTGTCTCCCACTCTTTTGCCCATCTGCCAGTGGTCTTTATGGCATGGTATATAGCTCAAAAGAAGCGTCCCTTCATCCCATATGAATGCGTGAAAAGGTTTAGTGGACACATAGGTAAACGAAACGGCACCACACACCAAATATTGTCGATTTTGCACAATTAGTGATTTCGGACACTTTCTCCCACTCTTTTGCCCATCTGCCAGTGGTCTTTAAGGCATGTTTCATAGCTCAATCGAAGCGTCTTGTCATTTCCTGTGCATCCGTGGTAAGCGTTAGTCGTCATCTAGGACGTTGAGATGGCATCACACACCAGATATTATTCGATTTTGCACAATTAGTGATTTCAGACACTATCTCCGACTCTTTTGCCCATCTGCCAGTGGTCTTCAAGGCATGTTTCATAGCTCAATCGAAGCGTCTTGTCATTTCCTGTGCATCCGTGGTAAGCGTTAGTCGTCATCTAGGACGTTGAGATGGCACCACACACCAGATATTATTCGATTTTGCACATTTAGTGATTTCAGACATTTCAGGTCACTTTCTCCGACTCTTTTTCCCCATCTTCTAGTGTTCGTAACGGCATGGTATATGGCTCAAAAGAAGCGTCCCTTCATCATTTATGAATGCGTGAAAAGGTTTAGTGGACACATAGGTAGGCGAAATGGCACCATATACCAGAAACAGGCGATTTTTTTCAATTAGTCATTTCAGGTCACTTTCTCCGACTCTGTTTCCCATGTGCCAGTGGTCGTATTAGCATGTTTCATAGCTCAATCGAAGCGTCTTGTCGTTTCCTGTGCATCCGTGGTAAGCGTTAGTTCTCATCTATGACGTTGAGATGGCACCATGTACCAGATATTGGTGATTTTTCACAATTAGTCATATCAGGTCACTTTCTCCCACTCTTTTGCCCATCTTCCAGTGGGCGTAGTAGCATGTTTCATAGCTCAATCGAAGCGTCTTGTCATTTCCTGTGCATCCGTGGTAAGCGTTAGTCGTCATCTAGGACGTTAAGATGGCACCATATACCAGATATTGGTGATTTTTCACAATAAGTCATTTCAGGTAACTGTCTCCCACTCTTTTGCCCATCTGCCAGTGGTCTTTATGGCATGGTATATAGCTCAAAAGAAGCGTCCCTTCATCCTATATGAATGCGTGAAAAGGTTTAGTGGACACATAGGTAGGCGAAACGGCACCACACACCAAATATTGTCGATCTTGCACAATTAGTGATTTCGGACACTTTCTCCGACTCTTTTGCCCATCTTCTAGTGGTCTTTATGGCATGTTTCATAGCTCAATTGAAGCGTCTTGTCATTTCCTGTGCATCCGTGGTAAGCGTTAGTCGTCATCCAGGACGTTGAGATGGCACCACACACCAGATATTATTCGATTTTGCACAATTAGTGATTTCAGACACTTTCTACGACTCTTTTGCCCATCTGCCAGTGGTCTTCAAGGCATGTTTCATAGCTCAATCGAAGCGTCTTGTCATTTCCTGTGCATCCGTGGTAAGCGTTAGTTGTCATCTATGACGTTGAGATGGCACCATATACCAGATATTGGTGATTTTTCACAATTAGTCATATCAGGTCACTTTCTCCCACTCTTTTGCCCATCTGCCAGTGGGCGTAGTAGCATGTTTCATAGCTTAATCGAAGCGTCTTGTCATTTCCTGTGCATCCGTGGTAAACGTTAGTCGTCATCTAGGACGTTAAGATGGCACCATATACCAGATATTGGTGATTTTTCACAATTAGTCATTTCAGGTCGCTGTCTCCCACTCTTTTGCCCATCTGCCAGTGGTCTTAATGGCATGGTATATAGCTCAAAAGAAGCGTCCCTTCATCCCTTTCTACGACTCTTTTGCCCATCTGTCTTCAAGGCATGTTTCATAGCTTAATCGAAGAGTCTTGTCATTTCCTGTGCATCCGTGGTAAGCGTTAGTTGTCATCTATGACGTTGAGATGGCACCATATACCCGATATTGGTGATTTTTCACAATTAGTCATTTCAGGTCACTGTCTCCCACTCTTTTGCCCATCTGCCAGTGGTCTTCATGGCATGGTATATAGCTCAAAGGAAGCGTCCCTTCATCCCATATGAATGCGTGAAAAGGTTTAGTGGACACATAGGTAGACGAAACGGCACAACACACCAAATATTGTCGATTTTGCACAATTAGTGATTTCAGGTCACTTTCTCCGACTATTTTGCCCATCTTCTAGTGATCGTAAGGGCATGGTATATGGCTCAAAAGAAGTGTCCCTTCATTATTTATGAATGCGTGAAAATGTTTAGTGGACACATAGGTAGGCGAAATGGCACCATATACCAGAAACAGGCGATTTTTTGCAATTAGTCATTTCAGGTCACTTTCTCCGACTCTGTTTCCCATGTGCCAGTGGTCGTAGTAGCATGTTTCATAGCTCAATCGAAGCGTCTTGTCATTTCCTGTGCATCCGTGGTAAGCGTTAGTCGTCATCTATGACGTTGAGATGGCACCATATACCAGATATTGGTGATTTTTCACAATTAGTCATTTCAGGTCACTGTCTCCCACTCTTTTGCCCACCTGCCAGTGGGAGCAGTAGCATGTTTCATAGCTCAATCGAAGCGTCTTGTCATTTCCTGTGCATCCGTGGTAAGCGTTAGTCGTCATCTAGGACGTTAAGATGGCACCACACACCAGATATTATTCGATTTTGCACAATTAGTGATTTCAGACACTTTCTACGACTCTTTTGCCCATCTGCCAGTGGTCTTCAAGGCATGTTTCATAGCTTAATCGAAGCGTCTTGTCATTTCCTGTGCATCCGTGGTAAGCGTTAGTTGTCACCTATGACGTTGAGATGGCACCATATACCCGATATTGGTGATTTTTCACAATAAGTCATTTCAGGTAACTGTCTCCCACTCTTTTGCCCATCTGCCAGTGGTCTTTATGGCATGGTATATAGCTCAAAAGAAGCGTCCCTTCATCCCATATGAATGCGTGAAAAGGTTTAGTCGACACATAGGTAGACGAAACGGCACAACACACCAAATATTGTCGATTTTGCACAATTAGTGATTTCAGGTCACTTTCTCCGACTATTTTGCCCATCTTCTAGTGGTCGTAACGGCATGGTATATGGCTGAAAAGAAGCATCCCTTCATTCTATATAAATGCGTGAAAAGGTTTAGTGGACACATAGGTAGGCGAAATGGCACCACACACCAAATATTGTCGATCTTGCACAATTCGTGATTTCGGACACTTTCTCCGACTCTTTTGCCCATCTGCCAGTGGTCTTTAAGGCATGTTTCATAGCTCAATCGAAGCGTCTTGTCATTTCCTGTGCATCCGTGGTAAGCGTTAGTTGTCATCTATGACGTTGAGATGGCACCATATACCAGATATTGGTGATTTTTCACAATTAGTCATATCAGGTCACCCACTCTTTTCCCCATCTGCCACTCTTTTCCCCATCTGCCAGTGGGCGTAGTAGCATGTTTCATAGCTCAATCGAAGCGTCTTGTCATTTCCTGTGCTTCCGTGGTAAGCGTTAGTCGTCATCTAGGACGTTAAGATGGCACCATATACCAGATATTGGTGATTTTTCACAATTAGTCATTTCAGGTCACCGTCTCCCACTCTTTTGCCCATCTGCCAGTGGTCTTTATGGCATGGTATACAGCTCAAAAGGAGCGTCCCTTCATCCCATATGAATGCGTGAAAAGGTTTAGTGGACACATAGGTAGACGAAACGGCACCACACACGAAATATTGTCGATCTTGCACAATTAGTGATTTCGGACACTTTCTCCGACTCTTTTGCCCATCTGCCAGTGGTCTTTAAGGCATGTTTCATAGCTCAATCGAAGCGTCTTGTCATTTCCTGTGCATCCGTGGTAAGCGTTAGTCGTCATCCAGGATGTTGAGATGGCACCATATACCAGATATAGGTGATTTTTCACAATTAGTCATTTCAGTTCACTGTCTCCCACTCTTTTGCCCATCTGCCAGTGGTCTTTATGGCATGGTATATAGCTAAAAAAAAGCGTCCCTTCATCCCATACGAATGCGTGAAAAGGTTTAGTGGACACATAGGTAGACCAAACGGCACAACACACCAAATATTGTCGATTTTGCACAATTAGTGATTTCAGGCCACTTTCTCCGACTCTTTTGCCCATCTGCCAGTGGTCTTTATGGCATGTTTCATAGCTCAATCGAAGCGTCTTGTCATTTCCTGTGCATCCGTGGTAAGCGTTAGTTGTCATCTATGACGTTAAGATGGCACCATATACCAGATATTGGTGATTTTTCACAATTAGTCATATCAGGTCACTTTCTCCCACTCTTTTGCCCATCTTCCAGTGGGCGTAGTAGCATGTTTCATAGCTCAATCGAAGCGTCCTGTCATTTCCTGTGCATCCGTGGTAAGCGTTAGTTGTCATCTATGAAGTTAAGATGATACCATATACCAGATATTGGTGATTTTTCACAATTAGTCATATCAGGTCACTTTCTCCCTTTCATTTGCCCATCTGCCAGTGGTCTTTATGGCATGGTATATGGCTCAAAAGAAGCGTCCCTTCATCATTTATGAATGCGTGAAAAGGTTTAGTGGACACATAGGTAGGCGAAATGGCACCATATACCAGAAACAGGCGATTTTTTTCAATTAGTCATTTCAGGTCACTTTCTCCGACTCTGTTTCCCATGTGCCAGTGGTCGTATTAGCATGTTTCATAGCTCAATCGAAGCGTCTTGTCGTTTCCTGTGCATCCGTGGTAAGCGTTAGTTGTCATCTATGACGTTGAGATGGCACCATGTACCAGATATTGGTGATTTTTCACAATTAGTCATATCAGGTCACTTTCTCCCACTCTTTTGCCCATCTTCCAGTGGGCGTAGTAGCATGTTTCATAGCTCAATCGAAGCGTCTTGTCATTTCCTGTGCATCCGTGGTAAGCGTTAGTCGTCATCTAGGACGTTAAGATGGCACCATATACCAGATATTGGTGATTTTTCACAATAAGTCATTTCAGGTAACTGTCTCCCACTCTTTTGCCCATCTGCCAGTGGTCTTTATGGCATGGTATATAGCTCAAAAGAAGCGTCCCTTCATCCTATATGAATGCGTGAAAAGGTTTAGTGGACACATAGGTAGGCGAAACGGCACCACACACCAAATATTGTCGATCTTGCACAATTAGTGATTTCGGACACTTTCTCCGACTCTTTTGCCCATCTTCTAGTGGTCTTTATGGCATGTTTCATAGCTCAATTGAAGCGTCTTGTCATTTCCTGTGCATCCGTGGTAAGCGTTAGTCGTCATCCAGGACGTTGAGATGGCACCACACACCAGATATTATTCGATTTTGCACAATTAGTGATTTCAGACACTTTCTACGACTCTTTTGCCCATCTGCCAGTGGTCTTCAAGGCATGTTTCATAGCTTAATCGAAGCGTCTTGTCATTTCCTGTGCATCCGTGGTAAGCGTTAGTTGTCATCTATGACGTTGAGATGGCACCATATACCCGATATTGGTGATTTTTCACAATTAGTCATTTCAGGTCACTGTCTCCCACTCATTTGCCCATCTGCCAGTGGTCTTTATGGCATGGTATATAGCTCAAAAGAAGCGTCCCTTCATCCCATATGAATGCGTGAAAAGGTTTAGTGGACACATATGTAGACGAAACGGCACAACACACCAAATATTGTCGATTTTGCACAATTAGTGATTTCGGACACTTTCTCCCACTCTTTGGCCCATCTGCCAGTGGTCTTTAAGGCATGTTTCATAGCTCAATCGAAGCGTCTTGTCATTTCCTGTGCATCCGTGGTAAGCGTTAGTCGTCATCTAGCACGTTGAGATGGCACCACACACCAGATATTATTCGATTTTGCACAATTAAAGATT
>OU744316.1:72057917-72106719 GCA_916610145.1 Eristalis arbustorum
AATCAAAGCAGTGGTTAGTATGGCTTTTCTGATGGATTTCACGGCTCATCTTCCAACCGCCACAGCGGCCATCCTAGCCTACCAACCACCTGCGCACACCATTTTGTTTGTGCTGGTGTGTGTAGTAATGGATGCTGAGAGTTTGGAGTGCATCCGACAACATTGAGATTTTGACCGCAAAATCCAAGCAGTAGTTGGATTTCACGACTCATCTTCCAACCGCTACAGCGGCCATCGTAGCCTACCAACGACTTGCGCACACCATTTTGCATGTGCTGGTGCGTGCGAGGTAATCGGTCCTGAGAGTTTGGAGTGCATCCGACAACATTGAGATTTTGACCGCAAAATCCAAGCAGTAGTTGGCATTTCTTTTCTGATGGATTTCACGACTCATCTTCCAACCGCCACAGCGGCCATCCTAGCCTACCAACCACCTGCGCACACCATTTTGTTTGTGCTGGTGTGTGTGGTAATGGATGCTGAGAGTTGGGAGTGCATCCGACAACATTGAGATTTTGACCGCAAAATCCAAGCAGTGGTTGGTATGGCTTTTCTGATGGATTTCACGACTCATCTTCCAACCGCCACAGCGGCCATCCTAGCCTGTCAACGACTTGCGCACACCATTTTGTATGTGCTTTTGTGTGCAGTAATCGGTCCTGAGAGTTTGGAGTGCATCCGACAACATTGAGGTTTTGAACGCGCAATCCAAGCAGTGGTTGGTATGGCTTTTCTGATGGATTTCACGACTCATCTTCCAACCGCCACAGCGGCCATCCTAGGTCTACTGGTGTGTGCAGTAATCGGTACTGAGAGTTTGGAGTGCATCCGACAACATTGAGATTTTGACCGCAAAATCCAAGCAGTGGTTAGTATGGCTTTTCTGATGGATTTCACGACTCATATTCCAACCGCCACAGCGGCCATCCTAGGTCTACTTGTGTGTGCAGTAATCGTACCTGAGATTTTGGAGTGCATCCGACAACATTGAGATTTTGAACGCACAATCCAAGCAGTGGTTGGTATGGCTTTTCTGATGGATTTCACGACTCATCTTCCAACCGCCACAACGGCCATCCTAGCCTACCAACGACTTGCGCACACCATTTTGCATGTGCTGGTGTGCGTATTAATCGGTACTGAGGGTTTGAAGTGCATTCGACAACATTGAAATCTTGACCGCAAATCCAAGAAGTTGTTAGTATGGCTTTTCTGATGGATTTCACGACTCATCTTCCAACCGCCACAGCGGCCATCCTAGCCTGTCAACGACTTGCGCACACCATTTTGTATGTGCTTTTGTGTGCAGTAATCGGTCCTGAGAGTTTGGAGTGCATCCGACAACATTGAGGTTTTGAACGCGCAATCCAAGCAGTGGTTGGTATGGCTTTTCTGATGGATTTCACGACTCATCTTCCAACCGCCACAGCGGCCATCCTAGGCCTAACAACGTCAGTCGTTCACCGACCAGTGAACAGTTCACACGTGTTTCGAAGTCTAAAATATAACTGAAGTTAGCATCAAGTGAAGTAGTGCAAGCAATATCGGGATCCGCAAGAAGCGCGCAGCCGAGAACGTAGATTTCCAAGAGAGAACCAGCAGGTGCAGGGTTCGAGACCCAGTACGGGCAACTCTCCTTTTATTTTTTGTTCTCGCCCGTGTTTTCCCAGCTGGTACCATTACGCAAGGAAAGTGAGCGAGGGCAAAGTATGGACGAGAACGGGCAGTCCGCTGACCTAGTAGCGGACTGCGGGAACCATAAACCGGTGGACGCAGAATTACTCCACCAACAAACGGTGCCCAGAGAGTGCACAGCCAAAAGGAGAAAATAGCGAATCTCCACAAGTGCGAAGAGACGCAACACTGACGCGTCTCATGAAGTACTGCAAAATGCAGCGGCTACGTCATCGAACGAGACAGCAGCCGAAGACGATGAGGAAGACGCATTTTCATATGTGTCAGACGGGAGGGAGGGGCGGTTCGCATTAAGCAGCGGCAGCTTCAAGTCAATGCCCTTTGACACAGAAGATGAAGTGGAAGCCATAATCCGCTCTAAACAAGCCAAAGTCTCCAATCTGAGAGAGGAGACGGATAGGCTAATTCAAGAAATTAGAGAGTTGCGAAGAATAACTCTCGAAAGAAGAAGGAGAGAGGAGGAACAAGAACGACAACTCGGGCAACAACAACAACAGTTGCCTAAGCAGAGTCAGAAACAGATGCAAGAGCAGAATCAGCAACAACAACAACAGCCAGCATAAAAAAAAAGAAGCTTCAACTACAGACAGCAGCCACACAACAACAACAGAAGCAGAAACAAAAAAAAGCATCTCAGCTCCATCAGCAGAAGCAGCAACAACCGCAAACAGCGAAGCGACATCAGAAGCTTCAGCAACATACAGAAGTTCAGCAACAACAGCAGCCAACAGCAGATCAGCAACATCCGCAGCAGAAAAAAGAAAAAGTGCCGCCGATTAATTTGTACAAGTTGGACATTATCCAAACGGCAAAGGCATGTAGGTCGGCAATAGGTAGTGGTAATTTTATAATTAAAAAGAATAAGGGTTTTGAAAAGTACTCAATTTACAGCTAATTGAGAACAATATAAAATTCTACATAAGTGTTTAAAGCGTTCGGAGACGGAGTTCTATTCGTTCACACCAAAAGGAGAAAAACTCCAGGCAGTGCTGTTGAAATTCGCAGCCCCGCTTGAAGCGAATGAGATTATCCAACTGCTCAAAGAGCAAGTGTGTGACGGTCTCGAGTTCGTCGGGGTCAAGCCCTTCACCACAGCTAAGGCAAAAAGAGAGGGACGGAAATTACCGTTCTTCATTGTTCAGCTGTCACCCAGCAGAAAACGAGATTGGCTAAATGATATTGTCTCTTTAGCTGATTACAGATGCAGCTGGGAAAGCATAAGAAGGCGCGACGGCATTTTACAATGCGCTCGCTGCCAAAGGTTTGGACACGCCCCGTCGAATTGCCAAATGCAACATCGATGCGTGAAGTGTAGCAAAAACCACAAGGCGGAGGATTGGCCGCTGGGGAAAGAGGGAGCCGCTGACAAAAGTCAGCTCAAGTGCGCACTCTGCGGGAACGCTAGGCACACCGCCTACTATCGGGGTTACTATAAGTTCCAGGAGCGGAAAACAAAAGCGCTTCTGCAGAAGCAGCCCACAGTGAAAATTCCACTCGGGGCAG
Source organism: Eristalis arbustorum (assembly GCA_916610145.1). NCBI lineage: Eukaryota > Metazoa > Arthropoda > Insecta > Diptera > Syrphidae > Eristalis > Eristalis arbustorum. Next base: position 72,061,116 of record OU744316.1, read on the forward strand.
CCATACTCGTCACACCCGAAATGACTTTCGCCCAAATAGCGTCTGGCAGGGTAAGCACGGAAAAGCAGCAACTACCAAAGGTAGCGCCGCAAACCTCAGTGCCTAGAGCACACGGTCCAACGCCTGATTGGAAAACATCCATTGAAAGGCATATGGAATCGTTAGAGATGCAGGTTGCCAAAATTCTGGCGCTCCTGCAGAACCCAGCACGTCACCAGTCCTAATGGCTGCGCAGACGGGGAGTACTTTTAAGATCCTTGCAGTGAATGCAAATTCATTGATAGGGATCCCTCGAAAAAACGAGCTCTATAGATTGTTGGATGACCAAAGCCCAGAGCTATGTCTGATTAGCGAAACCAAGCTAACTCAGAGAGACATATTGGAGCACAGCAAATACAATGTTATTAGAAGAGACCGGCCTAACTCCAATGGTGGAGGCGGTGTTGCGATCTTCATAAAAAATAACATTAAACATAAAGTAGTGTATAATAGTGATGTGCGACGGTTTCAGGTGTTGGAGACCTGCTATTTGCGGTGTCGGTCTACTCCTCCGGCTCCTTCAGTTCCAGAACTACTATATCAGAGCTCGATTCACTCTTTCGGTGTCTAAGTCTGGACTCGGAAGAGAACTATTTTATTTTGGCCGGGGACTTAAATGCCCGTCATGGATATTGGGGAAACACAGATTCCAACGACAGAGGGAACCTGCTTTACAGCTGGTTTTGCTTGCACAGTGTCGAGTATAGACTCGATCTGAAAGCAACAGAGATCTCGTCCTTCCCCAGAAGCGACTCGTTCTTGGGTCTCCTGCTGTTTGACGCAAGACTGCAGCTGACAGACACAAACGCACAAACGGTAAACTGTTTGAACACTTTCGTCTATCTCAGTGACCATTGCGGACTCAGTGCCGAATTCAAGATCCCCAACGACATTGCGGAATTAGGAGAGTTTGTTCAAAGGCATACCTACAATTACAGTAGGGCGCGCTGGCCACGCTTCTCCCGACAAATGACTCGAGCACTCCCTTCGAATGCGCTCCACATTCCGTCCAATAGAAACTTGTCAAACGAAGAGATTGACATGTATCTAATTCAATTGGACGAGACAATAAAACGAAATATGGACAGTACGATACCACGGTATACACGAACTAACAACGAAAACTTGTACCGCAATGCGACAATTGGCGCATTACACCAACAAAAAAGTAGACTTCTGTCAAGATTAAAAACCTTGTACAGGCGTTTTACTGACAGACGCAGCGAGGAAGTTAGGACACTGAAATCGCTCATTAAGAATGTACAGAATTATAGAGTTTCTGTGAACAGATACTGGAACAACAAGATTCGGGCTGTTAGATCTAACAACCCGAGTATGTTTCCACAGATAAATTAATTCTTTCGAAAGAAAGTCTTAAGTCTTAAGCTTCCCAATAACACCGTACTCGACGATGACTTCTTTGTGGTAGAAGATCCGCAAGAAAAAGTTGAAGTACTAGGCGCAGTTTTTCAGGAAGTGTACAAGGCGAAGGTTTGTTTTTTGTTTCCCCGAACCACGACTTGGAAAACAGCGTGCAAGCTAGCAACTCTCAACTTCGAGAAGATCTGCAGCAATGGCGATCTGAGAACAACGGCTTTGTCCAGTTCAATGACGAAAACATGGCAGACAATGGCATCGCCGACGAAGGCGTTCATCCCCCGTTCATTTCGAAGGCAGATCTTCAAGCGGTCTTCGCATCAATAAAGAAAAAAAAGTCAGTTGGAATCGACGGGATCTCCAACATTGTGCTAAGACATCTTCCTCTGGAAGTGGTCACTATGTACACAATCCTTTTTAACAATGCTCTGAATAATGCACATTATCCAGAGCATTGGAAAACCGCGATTGTACAACCCATATCCAAGCGAGGAAAAGATTCTTCGAATCCGTGCAACCTCCGGTCAATTAGTCTCCTTCCGAACATCAGCAAGGTATTCGAGAAGGTGATAAATAGAGCTCTGATCAACTGGACAGAGGACAAACATATAATTCCGGATAACCAATTCGGTTTCAGAGCGGGGCATGAGACTATTCATGCCGCGTCGAAACTGGTGTCGGATATCCAATGGAACAAGAGCAAGAAACAATGTACGGGTGCCTGTTTGATTGACCTGGAGAAGGCCTTCTACACCGTTTGGTTAGAAGGTCTTTACTATAAGCTCAATCGGCTAGGCATTAGTAAACCACTGCTGTTCCTACTGTATAACATGCTTACCGGTAGACGGTTCGTAGTCAAAAATGGCAACGTGACCTCTACAGGTATTTTTGAAGTTAAAAATGGTCTCCAACAGGGAGCCGTTAATTCGCCGATCCTGTTCAACATTTTCTTGAGCGATCTGATAAGTTCTCTTCCGCACGCTATTGCGCACGCCGATGACTTGATCGTGTACAGATCAGGCAAAAAGATCGAGGACATCACTACGCTCACGCAAGGTGACTTCGACTCATTCATGAGAGATTGCGATGACTGGAAGTTGAATATCAACTTTCAGAAGTCGGAAACCATTCTGTTCAGGACTCCGTTGTATAAAGCTTCATCGGATACGAAAAAGAATTGGCGAAAGTTCTCAATTGTTGGACGGCACGGGCAACCACTGGCGCAAAAGATTGTTGTCAGATACCTGGGGATCTGGCTAGATCAGTATATATATTTTAACAAACATGTAGATGCTGCTCTAGCCAGGGCCCGCGGCGCTTTCGCCCTAACAAAGAGACTGTTTTACAGCAGCCAACTCGATGCAAGGGTAAAGGTAATCTGCTACATGGCCCTCATACGGCCAATGCTCACATATGGCTGTCCCGTGTGGTTCAACGTGAGTGCAAGCTTGATGGAAAAGATTCGGGTGTTTGAGAGGGCTTGTCTTAGGGCTTGCCTTCGCCTTTACAGAACACCAGAGTCCCAGTACATAAGTCCCAGCACGAAGAGCTGAGGAAGATCTCCTCCGCTTCAGTATGGCGGTGTCGAGCCGTGATAAGCGGGATGTTGCAATGCAACATCAAAAATGGTGGTGGCTGGGGAGTGAAGGAACTCCCTCTTCGAACCCCATAGACCCGGGTTAAAAACGGGCAGCGCGTATCCCCGAATGGGAAAGCAGTCGGTCAGTCTTACGGCGGTAATTTTTGCTGCCAAAACCTATGGCCGACCTACATATATTAGTGCATAAGGTAGTCTTTAAGTTGTACATCAAAAAAAGAAACAAAAAAAAAAAAACAAAAAAAAAACAAAAACAAGAAAAAAAATCAAGTATACACAACTCTACACCTGTGTACTGATGTGTATACACATGTATATAGTATATATATAAATATATGCACGGGTATTTTTGCAAATACATGTGTATATATGTATATGTATGTTTAATTTAAGTTAATTATAAGTTATTTTAAGATAGTATGTAAGTTTGTATGTAAGTCTTAACTAAAATCAGTCCTGCCATTAAGTTTTTTCTATAATTTTTCTTAATCATTAGTCATACAGTTATGAATTTATTAAGCCAATGTTACGTGAAGTCGAAAGACATAGTTTAAGTTTAAGTGTAGCTTAGAGTGCCCGTCGAGGGCCAGTAAGTTAGAAGTAAGAAACACTGTGCGTCCAACTAGTTTTTAAGCATTTTTGTCTAGTATGTAAGTTTATTATGAATATTGAAATAATAGTGAAAAAAAAAGGGCCTACCAACGACTTGCGCACACCACTTTGCATCTGCTGGTGTGTGTAGTAATGGATGCTGAGAGTTTGGAGTGCATCCGAAAACATTGAGATTTTGAACGCAAGATCAAAGCTGTGGTTGGTGTGGCCTTTCTGATGGATTTCACGACTCATCTTCCAACCGCCACAACGGCCATCCTAGCCTACCAACGACTTGCGCACACCATTTTACATCTGCTGGTGTGTGTATTACTCGGTCCTGAGAGTTTGGAGCGGATCCGACAACATTGAGATCTTGACCGCAAAATCCAAGCAGTGGTTGGTATGGGTTTTCTGATGCATTTCACGACTGATCTTCGAACCGCCACAGCGGCCATCCTAGCACACCAACGACTTGCGCACACCATTTTGCATGTGCTGGTGTGTGTAGTAATCGGTCTTGAGAGCTTGGAGTGCATCCGACAACATTGAAATTTTGACCGCAAAATCCAAGCAGTAGTTAGTATGGCTTTTCTGATGGATTTCACGACTGATCTTCGAACCGCCACAGCGGCCATCCTAGCCTACCAACGACTTGCGCACACAATTTTGCATGTGCTGGTGTATGTAGTAATGGATACTGAGAGTTTGGAGTGCATCCGATAACATTGAGATTTTGACCGCAAAATCCAAGCAGTGGTTAGTATGGCTTTTCTGATGGATTTCACGACTCATCTTCGAACCTAGGCTTTTCTGATGGATTCGAACCGCCACAGCGGCCATTAAAGCCTACCAACGTCTTGTGCACACCATTTGGCATGTGCTGGTGTATGTAGTAACGAATGCTGAGAGTTTGGAGTGCATCCGACAGCATTGAGATTTTGACCGCAAAATCCAAGCAGTAGTTAGTATGGCTTTTCTGATGGATTTCACGACTCATCTTCCAACCGCCACAGCGGTCATCCTAGGCCTACCAACGACTTGCCCACAAAATTTTGCATGTGCTGGTGTGTGTAGTAATTTATGCTAAGAATTTGGAGTGCATCCGACAACATTGAGATTTTGACCGCAAAATCCAAGCAGTGGTTAGTATGGCTTTTCCGATGGATTTCACGACTCATCTTCGAACCGCCACAGCGGCCATCCTAGCCTACCAACGACCTGCGCACACCATTTTGCTTTTGCTGGTGTGTGTAGTAATGGATGCTGAGAGTTTGGAGTGCATCCGACAACATTGATATTTTGACCGCAAAATCCAAGCAGTGGTTAGTACGGCTTTTCTGATGGATTTCACGACTCATCTTCGAACCGCCACAGCGGCCATCCTAGCCTACTAACGACTTGCGCACACCATTTTGCATGTGCTGGTGTGTGCAGCAATCGTTCCTGAGAGTTTGGAGTGCATCCGACAACATTGAGATTTTGACCGCAAAATTCAAGCAGTAGTTGGTATGGCTTTTCTGATGGATTTCACGACTCATCTTCCAACCGCCACAGCGGCCATCGTAGCCTACCAACGACTTGCGCACACCATTTTGCATGTGCTGGTGTGTGCAGTAATCGTTCCTGAGAGTTTGGAGTGCATCCGACAACATTGAGATTTTGACCGCAAAATCCAAGCAGTGGTTGGTATGGCTTTTCTGATGGATTTCACGACTCATCTTCGAACCGCCACAGCGGCCATCCTAGCCTACCAACGACTTGCGCACACCATTTTGCATGTGCTGGTGTATGTAGTAATGGATGCTGCGAGTTTGGAGTGCATCCGACAACATTGAGATTTTGACCGCAAAATCCAAGCAGTAGTTTGTATGGCTTTTCTGATGGATTACACGACTCATCTTCGAACCGCCACAGCGGCCATCCTAGCCTACCAACGACTTGCGAACACCATTTTGCATGTGCTGGTGTATGTAGTAATGGATGCTGAGAGTTTGAAGTGCATCCGACAACATAGAGATTTTGACCGCAAGATCCAAGCAGTGGTTAGTATGGCTTTTCTGATGGATTTCACGACTTACCTTCCAACCGCCACAGGGGCCAACCTAGCCTACCAACGACTTGCGCACACCATTTTGCATGTGCTGGTGTATGTAGTAATGGATGCTGAGAGTTTGGAGTGCATCCGACAACATTGAGATTTTGACCAACTTACCTTCCAACCGCCACAGCGGCCATCGTAGCCTACCAACGACTTGCGCACACCATTTTGCATGTGCTGGTGTGTGCAGCAATCGTTCCTGAGAGTTTGGAGTGCATCCGACAACATTGAGATCTTGACCACAAAATCCAAGCAGTGGTTGGTATGGCTTTTCTAATGGATTACACGACTCATCTTCGAACCGCCACAGCGGCCATCGTAGCCTACCAACGACTTGCGCACACCATTTTGCAAGTGCTGGTGTGTGCAGTAATCGGTCCTGAGAGTTTGGAGTGCATCCGACAACATTGAGATCTTGACCGCAAACTCCAAGCAGTGGTTGGTCCGGCTTTTCTGATGGATTTCACGACTCATCTTCGAACCGCCACAGCGGCCATCCTAGCCTACCAACGAGTTGCGCACACCATTTTGTATGTGGTGGTGTGTACAGTAATCGGTCCTGAGAGTTTGGAGTGCATCCGACAACATTGAGATCTTGACCACAAAATCCAAGCAGTGGTTGGTATGGCTTTTCTAATGGATTACACGACTCATCTTCGAACCGCCACAGCGGCCATCGTAGCCTACCAACGACTTGCGCACACCATTTTGCAAGTGCTGGTGTGTGCAGTAATCGGTCCTGAGAGTTTGGAGTGCATCCGACAACATTGAGATCTTGACCGCAAACTCCAAGCAGTGGTTGGTCCGGCTTTTCTGATGGATTTCACGACTCATCTTCGAACCGCCACAGCGGCCATCCTAGCCTACCAACGACTTGGGCACACCATTTTGCATGTGCTGGTGTGTGCAGTAATCGGTCCTGAGAGTTTGGAGTGCATCCGACAACATTGAGATTTTGACCGCAAAATCCAAGCAGTGGTTGGTGTGGCTTTTCTGATGGATTTCACGACTCATCTTCGAACCGCCACAGCGGCCATCCTAGCCTACCAACGAGTTGCGCACACCATTTTGTATGTGCTGGTGTGTGCAGTAATCGGTCCTGAGAGTTTGGAGTGCATCCGACAACATTGAGATCTTGACCGCAAAATCCAAGCAGCGGTTGGTCCGGCTTTTCTGATGGATTTCACGACTTACCCTCCAACCGCCACAGCGGCCATTGTAGCCTACCAACGACTTGCGCACACCATTTTGCATGGGCTGGTGTGTGCAGTAATCGGTCCTGAGACATTGGAGTGCATCCGACAACATTGAGATTTTGACCGCAAAATCCAAGCAGTAGTTAGTATGGGTTTTCTGATGCATTTCTGACTGCAATGCAATAATCCGACGTGTGAAATTCTCCCATGAACAAAAGTTGAGGCAAAAAGTGCTACAATGTCCCAAGGGTAGCAAAAACTTTTGGTCATTTGTGAAAAACATAAAGAATTCCGCCTCGTCCTCAATACCCACGCTCATTTACAATGACATACCAGCTGTCAGCTCTTTGGTCAAAGCCAATCTGCTTGCGGCGCATTTTGCAGCCAGCTCAACACTGCAAGATTGTAATTTGCCCCCACCTGTACTCGAGAGCGTTGGTTTCACCATGGGACAAATTCACTTCCGCACTCGTACAGTTGCAAGAGTACTTAAAGATCTCGACGTGCACAAATCCGCTGGCCCGGATAGTATTCCCCCAATACTTCTGAAGAGGTGTTCTTTTTCGCTGGCAAAACCACTGCGTAAGCTTTTTCATCTATCCTACTCTTCAGGTCTCTTTCCGAGTAGATGGAAAACAGCATTTGTCCAGCCCGTCCCTAAAAAGGGCGAATCTTCGTCACCCACCTCGTACCGACCCATAGCACTTACGTCCCTTCTTTCTAAGGTCATGGAAACGCTGATAAATCGTCAGCTTTTGAAATATCTTGAATCGCGGAAGCTTCTTAATGACCGACAGTATGGCTTCCGCAGCAACAGGTCCACTGGTGATTTGATAGCTTATCTCACCGAAAAGTGGAACCAATCTTTGCACAATGCAGGCGAAAGCAAGATAGTTGCGCTTGATATTTCTAAAGCATTTGACAGAGTTTGGCATCAAGTCTTTTGTCGAAAATGCGTGCTTATGGTGTTGATGAATCTCTGCTTCTATGGATTAGAAACTACCTTTCGAACCGTTCAATCCAAGTTGTTTTGGATGGGTTCAAGTCTGATATCCACAAAATAAATGCTGGTGTCCCCCAAGGCTCTGTTCTGTCTCCGACACTCTTTCTCATTTTTATAAATGATCTCCTGTCTGCCACTTCTAATCCAATCCACTCCTTCGCTGATGGCAGCACACTCAGCTTTTCATATTCATTCCAAAATTCACGACACTGCCCTTCGGACGTAATATTGGAACGGCAGCGTATGTCAAGCACATTGGATTCCGATCTGGACAGCATAATTAACTGGGGTAAGAACAACAGAGTGGAATTCAATGCTTCCAAAACTCAATGCTGTCTGCTGTCTCTAAAGCGAACCCCTGATAATCAGCCTTTATCCATGAATGGCGCTTGTATCGATGAAACCGGAAAACTTTCCATACTCGGTATGTCCATCAACACAACACTTAGTTGGAACGATCACATATTCGAGGTCGCCAAAAATGCTGCGAAATGTTTAGGTTTCCTTAATCGATGCAAGAAATACTTCACCCCCTCTGATTTGGCTTTAATCTATAAGGCGTTTATTCGCCCAAGGCTTGAGTATAACGCTCATATCTGGTCTGGTGCCCCCAAGACCACCTTGCACCTAATAGATAGAATTCAAAAGCGAGCGATAAAACTTATAGGAGACAATGATATCGCAGGTTCATTAGACTCCCTTGAACATCGACGAACCGTGTCTTCTTTGTCCGTGTTTTATCGTTACTTTAACAAACGATGCTCAAGTGAGCTAGCCAACTGCATTCCTCCTCTCCTTGAATTCACCCGCAATACACGTCTCGCCAGGAATGCTCATCAGTTTACCCTTAAGCCTGCTTTCGGACGCACAGTGAAATTTAGAGACTCGTTTTTTAGCCGCACTACACGAATATGGAATGCTCTTCCCAGCTCAATATTTCCAATAGATTACAATCCGCAGATGTTTAAGACCAATGTGCACAGGTACCTCCTCTCTCTCTCTCCCTCTATACCTTCGGCCCGTGCTGTGTCTTGACCCCGGACAATTAAGGGTATTAATAACCCCTTGAGCACGCGCAAATTACAAAAAAAAAAAATTTCACGACTGATCTTCGAAACGCCACAGCGGCCATCCTAGCCTACCAACGACTTGCGCACACCATTTTGCATTTGCTGGTGTGTGTAGTAATGGATGCTGAGAGTTTGGAGTGCATCCGACAACATTGAGATTTTGACCGCAAGATCCAAGCAGTAGTTGGTATGGCTTTTCTGATGGATTTCACGACTCATCTTCCAACCGCCACAGCGGCCATCGTAGCCTACCAACGACTTGCGCACACCATTTTGCATGTGCTGGTGTGTGCGGCAATCGTTCCTGAGAGTTTGGAGTGCATCCGACAACATTGAGATCTTGACCACAAAATCCAAGCAGTGGTTGGTATGGCTTTTCTAATGGATTACACGACTCATCTTCGAACCGCCACAGCGGCCACCCTAGCCTACCAACGACTTGCGCACACCATTTTGCATGTGCTGGTGTATGTAGTAATGGATGCTGAGAGTTTGGAGTGCATCCGACAACATTGAGATCTTGACCGCAAAATCCAAGCAGTAGCTTGTATGGCTTTTCTGATGGATTACACGGCTCATCTTCGAACCGCCACAGCGGCCATCCTAGCCTACCAACGACTTGGGCACACCATTTTGCATGTGCTGGTGTGTGTAGTAATGGATGCTGAGAGTTTGGAGTATATCCGACAACATTGAGATTTTGACCGCAAAATCCAAGCAGTGGTTAGTATGGCTTTTCTGATGGATTTCACGACTTACCTTCCAACCGCCACAGGGGCCAACCTAGCCTACCAACGATTTGCGCACACCATTTTGCATGTGCTGGTGTGTGCAGTAATCGGTCCTGAGACATTGGAGTGCATCCGACAACATTGAGATTTTGACCGACTTACCTTCCAACCGCCACAGCGGCCATCGTAGCCTACCAACGAAATGCGCACACCATTTTGCATGTGCTGGTGTGTGCAGTAATCGGTCCTGAGAGTTTGGAGTGCATCCGACAACATTGAGATTTTGACCGCAAAATCCAAGCAGTGGTTGGTGTGGCTTTTCTGATGGATTTCACGACTCATCTTCGAACCGCCACAGCGGCCATCCTAGCCTACCAACGAGTTGCGCACACCATTTTGTATGTGCTGGTGTGTACAGTAATCGGTCCTGAGAGTTTGGAGTGCATCCGACAACATTGAGATCTTGACCGCAAAATCCAAGCAGTGGTTGGTCCGGCTTTTCTGATGGATTTCACGACTTACCCTCCAACCGCCACAGCGGCCATTGTAGCCTACCAACGACTTGCGCACACCATTTTGCATGGGCTGGTGTGTGCAGTAATCGGTCCTGAGACATTGGAGTGCATCCGACAACATTGAGATTTTGACCGCAAAATCCAAGCAGTAGTTAGTATGGGTTTTCTGATGCATTTCTGACTGCAATGCAATAATCCGACGTGTGAAATTCTCCCATGAACAAAAGTTGAGGCAAAAAGTGCTACAATGTCCCAAGGGTAGCAAAAACTTTTGGTCATTTGTGAAAAACATAAAGAATTCCGCCTCGTCCTCAATACCCACGCTCATTTACAATGACATACCAGCTGTCAGCTCTTTGGTCAAAGCCAATCTGCTTGCGGCGCATTTTGCAGCCAGCTCAACACTGCAAGATTGTAATTTGCCCCCACCTGTACTCGAGAGCGTTGGTTTCACCATGGGACAAATTCACTTCCGCACTCGTACAGTTGCAAGAGTACTTAAAGATCTCGACGTGCACAAATCCGCTGGCCCGGATAGTATTCCCCCAATACTTCTGAAGAGGTGTTCTTCTTCGCTGGCAAAACCACTGCGTAAGCTTTTTCATCTATCCTACTCTTCAGGTCTCTTTCCGAGTAGATGGAAAACAGCATTTGTCCAGCCCGTCCCTAAAAAGGGCGAATCTTCGTCACCCACCTCGTACCGACCCATAGCACTTACGTCCCTTCTTTCTAAGGTCATGGAAACGCTGATAAATCGTCAGCTTTTGAAATATCTTGAATCGCGGAAGCTTCTTAATGACCGACAGTATGGCTTCCGCAGCAACAGGTCCACTGGTGATTTGATAGCTTATCTCACCGAAAAGTGGAACCAATCTTTGCACAATGCAGGCGAAAGCAAGATAGTTGCGCTTGATATTTCTAAAGCATTTGACAGAGTTTGGCATCAAGCTCTTTTGTCGAAAATGCGTGCTTATGGTGTTGATGAATCTCTGCTTCTATGGATTAGAAACTACCTTTCGAACCGTTCAATCCAAGTTGTTTTGGATGGGTTCAAGTCTGATATCCACAAAATAAATGCTGGTGTCCCCCAAGGCTCTGTTCTGTCTCCGACACTCTTTCTCATTTTTATAAATGATCTCCTGTCTGCCACTTCTAATCCAATCCACTCCTTCGCTGATGGCAGCACACTCAGCTTTTCATATTCGTTCCAAAATTCACGACCCTGCCCTTCGGACGTAATATTGGAACGGCAGCGTATGTCAAGCACATTGGATTCCGATCTGGACAGCATAATTAACTGGGGTAAGAACAACAGAGTGGAATTCAATGCTTCCAAAACTCAATGCTGTCTGCTGTCTCTAAAGCGAACCCCTGATAATCAGCCTTTATCCATGAATGGCGCTTGTATCGATGAAACCGGAAAACTTTCCATACTCGGTATGTCCATCAACACAACACTTAGTTGGAACGATCACATATTCGAGGTCGCCAAAAATGCTGCGAAATGTTTAGGTTTCCTTAATCGATGCAAGAAATACTTCACCCCCTCTGATTTGGCTTTAATCTATAAGGCGTTTATTCGCCCAAGGCTTGAGTATAACGCTCATATCTGGTCTGGTGCCCCCAAGACCACCTTGCACCTAATAGATAGAATTCAAAAGCGAGCGATAAAACTTATAGGAGACAATGATATCGCAGGTTCATTAGACTCCCTTGAACATCGACGAACCGTGTCTTCTTTGTCCGTGTTTTATCGTTACTTTAACAAACGATGCTCAAGTGAGCTAGCCAACTGCATTCCTCCTCTCCTTGAATTCACCCGCAATACACGTCTCGCCAGGAATGCTCATCAGTTTACCCTTAAGCCTGCTTTCGGACGCACAGTGAAATTTAGAGACTCGTTTTTTAGCCGCACTACACGAATATGGAATGCTCTTCCCAGCTCAATATTTCCAATAGATTACAATCCGCAGATGTTTAAGACCAATGTGCACAGGTACCTCTTCTCTCTCTCTCCCTCTATACCTTCGGCCCGTGCTGTGTCTTGACCCCGGACAATTAAGGGTATTAATAACCCCTTGAGCACGCGCAAATTACAAAAAAAAAAAAAAAAAAAAATTTCACGACTGATCTTCGAAACGCCACAGCGGCCATCCTAGCCTATTAACGACTTGCGCACACCATTTTGCATTTGCTGGTAGGTGTAGTAATGGATGCTGAGAGTTTGGAGTGCATCCGACAACATTGAGATTTTGACCGCACAATCCAAGCAGTGGTTGGTATGGCTTTTCTGATGGATTTCACGACTCATCTTTCAACCGCCACAGCGGCCATCCTAGCCTTCCAACGACTTGCACACACCATTTTGAATGTGCTGGTGTGTGTAGTAATGGGTGCTGAGAGTTTGGAGTGCATCCGACAACATTGAGATTTTGACCGCACAATCCAGGCAGTGGTTAGTATGGCTTTTCTGATGGATTTCACGTCTGATCTTCGAACCGCCACAGCGGCCATCCTAGCCTTCCAACGACTTGCGCACACCATTTTGCATGTGCTGGTGTGTGTAGTAATGGATTCTGAGAGTTTGGAGTGCATCCGACAACATTGAGATCTTGACCGCAAAATCCAAGCAGTGGTTGGTATGGCTTTTCTGATGGATTTCACGACTCATCTTTCAATCGCCACAGCGGCCATCCTAGCCTTCCAACGACTTGCGCACACAATTTTGCATCTGCTGGTGTGTGCAGTAATCGGTCCTGAGAGTTTGGAGTGCATCCGACAACATTGAGATTTTGACCGCAAAATCCAAGCAGCGGTTGGTCTGGCTTTTCTGATGGATTTCACGACTTACCTTCCAACCGCCACAGGGGCCATCCTAGCCTACCAACGACTTGCGCACACCATTTTGCATGTGCTGGTGTGTGTAGTAATCGGTCCTGAGAGTTTGGAGTGCTTCCGGCAACATTGAGATCTTGACCGCAAAATCCAAGCAGTGGTTGGTATGACTTTTCTGATGGATTTCACGACTCATCTTCCAACCGCCACAACGGCCATCCTAGCCTACCAACGACTTGCGCACACCATTTTGCATGTGCTGGTGTGTGCAGTTATCGGTCCTGAGAGTTTGGAGTGCATCCGACAACATTGAGATTTTGACCGCAAAATCCAAGCAGCGGTTGGTCTGGCTTTTCTGATGGATTTTACGACTTACCTTCCAACCGCCACAACGGCCATCCTAGCCTACCAACGACTTGCGTACACCATTTTGTATGTGTTGGTGTGTGTAGTAATGAATGCCAAGAGTTTGGAGTGTATCCGACAACACTGAGATCTTGACCGCAAAATCCAAGCAGTGGTTGGTATGACTTTTCTGATGGATTTCACGACTAATTTTCCAACCGCCGCAACGGCCATCCTAGCCTACCAGCGACTTGCGCACACCATTTTGCATGTGCTGGTGTGCGTATTAATCGGTACTGAGAGTTTGAAATGCATCCGACAACATTGAGATTTTGAACGCAACATCAAAGCAGTGGTTAGTGTGGCTTTTCTGATGGATTTCACAACTCATCTTTCAACCGCCACAGCGGCCATCCTAGCCTTCCAACGACTTGCGCACACCATTTTGCATGTGCTGGTGTGTGCAGTAATCGGTCCTGAGAATTTGGAGTGCATCCGACAACATTGAGATCTTGACCGCAAAATCCAAGCAGTGGTTGGTATGACTTTTCTGATGGATTTCACGACTCATCTTCCAACCGCCACAACGGCCATCCTAGCCTACCAACGACTTGCGCACACCATTTTGCATTTGCTGGTGTGTGCAGTAATCGTTCCTAGAGTCAGTCGTTCACAGACCCGCGAAGTGATCACACGTATTCGGCTCCAAAAATAGAAAAAACAATAAAATCTAAAAAGCCAAGTGAAATAGTGATAGAGACACCAATTGTTCAAGTGATTAGTAGCGCGGTTGATATTACCATCGCTCCTAGATCCAAGTGATCTAGGTTCGAATCCCGCGGCGAACAACTGTGATCAATTCATTTTTTTTTCTGTATAATTTAATAAAGAGTGTATTGATAGTGTAGATTAGAAATGGAAGCAGGCGAGCGACCCGCGCTCCAAAAATCGGGTGATGCGGAACAACCGGTGGCTAGCACATCAGACCACCAGACACCGCAAGAACAAAGAGTGAAAAGAAGAAAGAAAGGGCAACCTCAACCAACCGGTATAAAGCGTCGAACCATAACTATGACGTCAGAAGATGAATCTGCACTTCCCAACCATGCTAGTCCACGAGCAACGCGTGCATCAACTAAAGCACAGATGGACAAAGTGGACAAAGAAAGTGTCCAATATGAATCAGAGGAGGGAGAGGGACGCTTCTCATATGGGGGAAGTGGGAACTTCTACAGTTCCTTGGCATCCTCAGATTTCGAAGACGAAAAGGAAGAGATGGAAGAGCTTGAGAAAAGCAAAAAGGAGAGAGAGCAGCTGGACGCCTACATCCAGGCCCTCCAAATGAAACTCTTGGCACGCAAAACGGCCAAGAAAACAGCAGAGCAGCAACCGCAGCTACCAAGAGGACAGCATACGGTAGCTGTTAACAAACAGCTGCAAGAGCTATCAGATCAGCAGCAACAACAACAACAGAAACAACAACAGCAGCAGCATCAGCATCAGCAGAAGCAGCAGCAACAGCAGAAGCAGCAGCAACAGCAGAAGCAACAACAACAACAACAACCACAGAAAATACAACAGCAACAACAGCGACAACAGAAGCAACAGCAAGAAACACCTAAGAGCGAGAGATGCCCCCCAATCAACGTCTTCGGCATGGAGACAAAAAATTTGGAAGCCCTATGTAAGTTGGCCACAAAGAATTCTTTTTATTTAAAATACAAAGGGCCCTTAAGGCTTTCAGTGCATTGCTCCTCAGTAGGGGACTATAAGTCCATTAGAGAAAAGCTAGCTGCGGCGGAGACCGAGTTTTTTTCTTATACCCCAAAAGGGGAAAAGGTGCAGACCATGCTCCTTAAGGGTATGGATCCCGCTACCGACCCTGAGGAAATCCTCGCGGAACTGCGCCAGGCGCAGAGCGACGATATCTCGGTCATTGGGGTCAAGCCGTTTACCACTGCGGCAAAGAAAAGGGAGAACAGGAAACTTCCGTTCTTCCTCGTACAAGTCACCCCAGACAGTAAATTGAGAGCCTAAAGCGAATCAATCGCTTAGGTTACATAACTGTTAAATGGGACACACTAAAAAAGACGAAGCACATACTTCAATGTGCTCGTTGTCAAAGGTTTGGGCATGCCGCGGCGAACTGCAACATGCAGTCCCGCTGTGTCAAATGCGCTAAAAACCACATTCAAGTGGAATGTCCACTAGGGAAGGAAAAACTCGAGGATAGAAGTAAGCTCTCATGCGTAATCTGCAAGGCCAACGGTCACCCTGCAAACTATCGGGGATGTCCCAAGGTCCAAGAGATCAGAAAAATAATAGAAGCTAAAAGGAAAGCAAAAATGGTAGAAGCGAGGCCAGTACCCCGTGTTCCAGCTACCACTGTTAGACCGGAAGTCTCCTTCGCCCAAATGGCATCAGGAAGGCAGCCGGTACAACAGACAGTGCCAAAGGTGGGCCCGGTCCCAGTGGCCAGGCAACCCGAAGCTGAAATGGATCTGAAGGCGGTCCTGCTCTCCATCCAGGGGCAGATCACTCAGCTCCAAAAGCAATTCCAGGAGCAAGCAGCGCGGGTAGACCTCATCTACTCGACGTTGTTTGCCGTGCCTAACGTCACACAATCTTAATGGCTGCGCACGCAGCCAGTAACCTTAAAATCCTAGCAGTGAATGTGAATTCACTGATAAGGACTGAACGAAAATTAACGCTCGGTAACCTTTTGCAATCCCACAATCCAGACGTGCTTATGGCCAGCGAAACTAAGCTGAACCAGACGCGCAAACTCTGGTACAAAAATTACCACGTAATTCGAAGAGACCGGCCCCAATCTCTGAAAGGGGGAGGGGTCGCTCTTTTAATAAAGAAAGGCCTTTGTCACAAGGTCATGTACAGCAGTGAAGTGCGAAGATTGCAAGTAATAGAAACGTGTATTGCACGCATTCCGCTCCAGGGTGGAAAGCGGTTATATGTGATCGCGATCTATGCAGCTGACAATCCTAACCTCAATCGCAACTTCATTTCCGAACTCGGCACTCTTTTTACTAGCCTTCGACTGAGCTCGGAGGAAAACTATTACATTATTGCTGGGGATTTAAACTCCAAGCACAGAGAATGGGGTAATAGAGTGCATAACGACAGGGGAACCCCACTGTATAACTGGTTGGTAGAGCACAATATTGAGTTCAAGCTAGATTTGCTTGCAACCGATAGGCCATCGTTTCCCAGAAGCGGATCCTATCTTGATCTATTGCTAATCGACAAACGACTGACGATACTTGACGTGGAAAGACATACGCGGAACTGCTTAACTACGATTGAGTACGAGAGTGATCACTGCGGACTCTTCGCGGCTATTCGGCTCCCGAACGAGGTGGAAGAACTGGGGGAATATGTCCAGAGGCACCCTTATAATTATAATAAGGCCCGATGGCCTCGCTTTTCCAGAACTTTATCCACAGAACTACGTTCGAGTGGGATCAATCCTCCGACAAACAGAAACCTGACAAACGAGGGGGTTGACAGGTACCTCAGACAAATGGACAACGTAATTCAACGTACAATGGACAAAACTATACCGAAGGTAGTACAAATGGATGACAACGATGTTTATCGGAACGCTACCATTGACGCACTACACGTGCACAAGAGTAGGCTGCTGTCAAGGCTCAAACTCTTGTACAGACGGTTTACAGATCCACAAAACGCCGAAGTCAGGGCACTAAAGTCGGAGATCAAGAACCTCCAACAGTTAATTCGTATAAACTATAGCTTGGCTATAAGCTTGCACTGGGGCAATAAAATTCGGGCTGTACGTTCCAACAACCCGGGTATGTTCCCGCAAGTAAATAAAATATTTCGGAGAAAAGATCAAAACGACATTCTGAGTGTTAGACTTCTAAGAACGACAGAGAACGAACATTTACTCACAGCAATTGGCATCGATCCAGATGGGGCAGTGTTAGACAATGACTTCTTCGTGGTTGAAGATCCCCAGGAGAAGGTAAAAGCAATTGGTGCTGTATTCCAGCGAGTGTATACGATCAACGAGGTTCGTAGACCGAATCCCGAACTGGAGAACGAAGCCCTGCTGAACCACAGTAATCTTCGTAACGAGATAAGTCAATGGCGATCTGAGAATCCAGGTTTCACCAGGTTCAATGACGTTAATATGGCAAGTAGTGCCATTGCCAATGACAGAAATCACATCGTGACTTCTCAAGAAGATCTACAGGGTATCTTTAACTCGCTGAAGAAGAAAAAGTCGGTGGGAATCGATGGTATTCCGAATATTGTGCTTCGTCATCTTCCCCCCGAAGCAGTGCAAATTTACACAACACTGTTTAACAATGCGCTGAGTAATGCTTATTACCCGAAACATTGGAAAACAGCTGTGGTGCAACCAATCCCTAAACGGGACAAAGATAGATCAATTCCGACAAATCTTCGGTCGATCAGTCTTCTTCCTTGCATAAGCAAGGTTTTTGAAAAGATAGTTATTCGAGTTCTGAAACAATGGGTTGAGGAAAATAATATCATACCGGACAACCAGTTCGGATTCAGGGCGGGGCATGAAACCATACATGCCGCGTCTAAACTAGTGTCCGACATTCAATGGAATAAAGACAAGAAACAATGCACGGGTGCTTGCCTGATTGACCTGGAGAAAGCGTTCGACACCGTTTGGTTGGAGGGCCTCTTCCTCAAGCTGGTCAGGCTCGGCATAAGTAAACCATTGCTATACATGATCTATGACATGATAACAGGTAGAAAGTTCGTCGTGAAAAGTGGCGATGTAACTTCTTCCACGGTCTTTGACATCAAAAACGGTTTGCAACAGGGAGCGGTTGGTTCGCCGATCCTGTTTTCAATATTCACTGCTGATCTGATAGGTTCAATGCCGCACTTAATTGCGTACGCCGACGATTTAGTGGCGTACAGATCAGGTCCGAAGGTCGAAGAAATAAATATCTTATTGCAAGGTGACTTCGAACAAATTCAGCGATTTTGCGACGACTGGAAGTTGATTATCAACTTCAGGAAGTGTGAAACTATCATTTTCAGAACCCCGTTGTACAGGGCATCATGGGATACGCGCACAAACTGGCGTAAGTTCGGTATTGTTGACCCACAGGGACGCCCTTTAGATGTGAAAAGTGTAGTTAGGTATCTTGGCATTTGGCTGGATCAATATCTGTATTTTGACAAACATATAGATATTGCTCTGGCCAAAACTAAAAAGGCCTTTGCTGTGGCAAGGAGGTTGTTTTACAGCAGCCAACTTGATACCAGGGTTAAGGTAATCTGCTACATGGCCCTCATCCGGCCAATTATGGCATACGGTTGTCCATTGTGGTTCAACGTGAGTCCTTCCCAGATGGAAAAGATGAGGTTGTTCGAGAGACAATGTCTTCGGACTTGTCTCCGGTTGTATCGTACACCCGAGTCTGAGTACAAGAAGTACTATCCCAATGAGGTCCTGTACAACGAGGCAAACCTGAACAGGATAGATAATCTTATTTTTAAGCTGATCAGAAGGCACATTGCACGAGCTATGACTTCAACCAACAGTCTGATCTTTGGGGCTTACTACCCCAACGTTATGTACCATGAGAGAGTGCGCCTTACCGGCTTTATTCCTCCCGAGGCGTTTCTACATCTCGACACGATTGGCCTAATACAGGATCCACACGGATGTCCTGTAATCTTCCATGTCGTACGCCGAACAGTGGACAGGCGACTTCAATACGAGCGGGATGTCGCTCGCAGTCGCGAGGATCTCCTCCGGTTCAGCAGAGCGATCTCTGCTCGAGACAGGAGAGAGTCTGCCAAAGAACGGCAATTTTACTGGTGGTTACACCAAAACCAGTCCCCGACGCCGCTGGCTTTGCTTACTGACGCGGTAGTTGACCTTGGTGGCCAACTTACATAGATTTAAGGTAGTCGTAAGAAAAAAAAAAAAATATATATATATAAAAAAAAAAGGTGCACCGCGGCGTATAAATTATATATGTTAGGCATATACATAGCATATACGCCCTGGTGCACGCGTTCGTACTGTTACGGACATAGTTAGGATAGTATTAAGTTTTAATATTAGGTTAAGTTAGGTTAAATTAGATATATATAGCCAAGTTTTTTCACCAGTTTTCTTGGCGAAACAAATTAAACGAAAACAGTGTGTTCTTCAGCACAATAAAAAAAAACATAGCATAAGCCGAAAGGCACAGAAAAAAATATGTACAATAAGAATAGCTTAGAGTACCCGTATAGGGTCAGTAGGTTAGGTGTAAGAACAGGTGTTAAGTTAGTTAAGCTAGTTTTAAGCATTTTTGTCTAGCATGTAAGTAAATGAATTAAAAATAAAACAAAAATGAGGAAAAAAAAAAAAAAAAGATATTGACCGCAAAATCCAACAAGCAGTAGTTAGTATGGCTTTTCTGATGGATTTCACAACTCATCTTCCAACCGCCACAGCGGTCATCCTAGCCTAGGCCTACCAACGACTTGCCCACAGCATTTTGCATGTGCTGGTGTGTGTATTAATCGGTACTGAGAGTTTGAAGTGCATCCGACGACATTGAGATCTTGATCGCAAAATCCAAGCAGTGGTTGGTATGGCTTTTCTGATGGATCTCACGACTCATCTTCCAACCGCCACAGCGGCCATCCTAGCCTTCCAACGACTTGCGCACACCATTTTGCATGTGCTGCTGTATGTAATAATGGATGCTGAGAGCTTGGAGTGCATCCGACAACATTCAGATTTTGACCGCAAAATCCAAGCAGTGGTTAGTATGGCTTTTCTGATGGATTTCACAACTCATCTTCCAACCGCCACAGCGGTCATCCTAGGCTAGGCCTACCAACGACTTGCCCACAGCATTTTGCATGTGCTGGTGTGTGTATTAATCGGTACTGAGAGTTTGAAGTGCATCCGACAACATTGAGAGCTTGACCGCAAGATCCAAGCAGTGGTTGGTATGGCTTTTCTGATGGATTTCACGACTCATCTTCCAACCGCCACAGCGGCCATCCTAGGAATACCAACGACTTTCGTACACCGTTTTGCATGTGCTTGTGTGTGTAGTTATGAATGCTAAGATTTTGGAGTGTATCCGGCAACATTGAGATTTTGACGGCAAAATCCAAGCAGTGGTTGGTGCGGCTTTTCTGATGGATTTCACGACTCATCTTCGAACCGCCTCAGCGGCCATCCTAGCCTACCAACGACTTGCACACACCATTTTGCATGTGCCGGTGTGTGCAGTAATCGGTCCTAAGAGTTTGGAGTGCATCCGACAACATTGAGATTATGACCGCAAAATCCTAGCAGTAGTTGATATGGCTTTTCTGATGGATTTCACGACTCATCTTCGAACCGCCACAGCGGCCATCCTAGCCTACCAACGACTTGCGCACTCCATTTTGCATTTGCTGGTGTGTGCAGTAATCGGTACTGAGAGTTTGGAGTGCATCCGACAACATTGAGATTTTGACCGCAAAATCCAAGCAGTGGTTAGTATGGCTTTTCTGATGGATTACACGACTTACCTTCCAACCGCCACAGCGGCCATCCTAGCCTACCAACGACTTGCGCACATCATTTTGCATGTGCTGGTGTGTGTATTAATCGGTCTTGAGAGTTTGGAGTGCATGCGACAACATTGAGATGTTGACCGTAAAATCCAAGCAGTGGTTGGTATGGCTCTTCTGATGGATTTCACGACTCATCTTACAACAGCCACAGCGGCCATCCTAGGAATACCAACGACTTTCGTACACCGTTTTGCATGTGCTTGTGTGTGTAGTTATGAATGCTAACATTTTGGAGTGCATCCGACAACATTGAGATTTTGACCGCAAAATCCAAGCAGTGGTTGGTACGGCTTTTCTGATGCATTTCACGACTCATCTTCGAACCGCCACAGCGGCCATCCTAGCCTACCAGCGACTTGCGCACACCATTTTGCATGTGCTGGTGTATGTAGTAATGGATGCTGCGAGTTTGGAGTGCATCCGACAACATTGAGATTTTGACCGCAAAATCCAAGCAGTGGTTAGTATGGCTTTTCTGATGGATTTCACGACTCACCTTCGAACCGCCTCAGCGGCCATCCTAGCCTACCAACGACTCGCGCACACCATTTTGCATGTGCTGGTGTGTGTATTAATCGGTCTTGAGAGTTTGGAGCGCATCCGACAACATTGAGATCTTGACCGCAAAATCCAAGCAGTGGTTGGTATGGCTTTTCTGATGGATTTCACGACTGATCTTCGAACCGCCACAGCGGCCATCCTAGCCTACCAACGACTTGCGCACTCCATTTTGCATTTGCTGGTGTGTGCAGTAATCGGTACTGAGAGTTTGGAGTGCATCCGACAACATTGAGATTTTGACCGCAAAATCCAAGCAGTGGTTAGTGTGGTCTTTCTGATGGATTTCACGACTCATCTTCTAACCGCCACAGCGGCCATCCTAGGTCTACTGGTGTGTGCAGTAATCGTACCAGAGAGTTTGGAGTGCATCCGACAACATTGAGATCTTGACCGCAAAATCCAAGCAGTGGTTGGTATGGCTTTTCTGATGGATTTCACGTCTGATCTTCGAACCGCCACAGCGGCCATCCTAGCCTGTCAACGACTTGCGCACACCATTTTGTATGGGCTGGTTTGTGCAGTAATCGGTCCTGAGAGTTTGGAGTGCATCCGACAACATTGAGATTTTGACCGCAAAATCCTAGCAGTAGTTGATATGGCTTTTCTGATGGATTTCACGACTCATCTTCGAACCGCCTCAGCGGCCATCCCAGCCTACCAACGACTTGCGCACTCCATTTTGCATTTGCTGGTGTGTGCAGTAATCGGTACTGAGAGTTTGGAGTGCATCCGACAACATTGAGATTTTGACCGCAAAATCCAAGCAGTGGTTAGTATGGCTTTTCTGATGGATTTCACGACTTACTTTCCAACAGCCACAGGGGCCAACCTAGCCTACCAACGACGTGCGCACACCATTTTGCATGTGCTGGTGTGTGCAGTAATCGGTCCTGAGAGTTTGGAGTGCATCCGGCAACATTGAGATTTTGACCGCAAAATCTAAGCAGCGGTTGGTATGGTTTTTCTGATGGATTTCACGACTCATATTCGAACCGCCACAGCGGCCATCCTAGCCTTCCAACGACTTGCGCACACCATTTTGCATGTGCTGGTGTATGTAGTAATGGATGCTGAGAGTTTGGAGTGCATACGACAACATTGAGATCTTGACCGCAAAATCCAAGCAGTAGTTGGTATGGCTTTTCTGATGGATTTCACGACTTACCTTACAACCGCCACAGGAGCCATCCTAGCCTACCAACGACTTGCGCACACCATTTTGCAAGTGCTGGTGTGTGCAGTAATCGGTCCTGAGAGTTTGGAGTGCATCCGACAACTTTGAGATTTTGACCGCAAAATCCAAGCAGTAGTTGGTATGGCTTTTCTGATGGATTTCACGACTCATCTTCCAACCGCCACAGCGGCCATCCTAGCCTACCAACGACTTGCGCACACTATTTTGCATGTGCTGGTGTGTGCAGTAATCGGTCCTGAGAGTTTGGAGTACATCCGACAACATTCAGATTTTTACCGCAAAATCCAAGCAGTGGTTAGTATGGCTTTTCTGATGGATTTCACGACTCATCTTCGAACCCCCACAGCGGCCATCGTAGCCTACCAACGACTTGCGCACACCATTTTGCATGTGCTGGTGTATGTAGTAATGGATGCTGAGAGTTTGGAGTGCATCCGACAACATTGAGATTTTGACCGCACAAACCACGCAGTGGTTGGTATGGCTTTTCTGATGGATTTCGCGACTTATCTTTCAACCGCCACAGCGGCCATCCTAGCCTTCCAACGACTTGCGCACACCATTTTGCATGTGCTGGTGTGTGCAGTAATCGGTCCTGAGAGTTTGGAGTGCATCCGGCAACATTGAGATTTTGACCGCAAAATCCAAGCAGTGGTTGGTCCGGCTTTTCTGATGGATTTCACGACTTACCTTCCAACCGCCACAGCGGCCATCCTAGCCTACCAACGACTTGCGCACATCATTTTGCATGTGCTGGTGTGTGTATTAATCGGTACTGAGAGTTTGGAGTGCATGCGACAACATTGAGATGTTGACCGTAAAATCCAAGCAGTGGTTGGTATGGCTCTTCTGATGGATTTCACGACTCATCTTACAACAGCCACAGCGGCCATCCTAGGAATACCAACGACTTTCGTACACCGTTTTGCATGTGCTTGTGTGTGTAGTTATGAATGCTAACATTTTGGAGTGCATCCGACAACATTGAGATTTTGACCGCAAAATCCAAGCAGTGGTTGGTACGGCTTTTCTGATGCATTTCACGACTCACCTTCGAACCGCCTCAGCGGCCATCCTAGCCTACCAACGACTCGCGCACACCATTTTGCATGTGCTGGTGTGTGTATTAATCGGTCTTGAGAGTTTGGAGTGCATCCGACAACATTGAGATTTTGACCGCAAAATCCAAGCAGTGGTTAGTATGGCTTTTCTGATGGATTTCACGACTCACCTTCGAACCGCCTCAGCGGCCATCCTAGCCTACCAACGACTCGCGCACACCATTTTGCATGTGCTGGTGTGTGTATTAATCGTACCTGAGAGTTTGGAGTGCATCCGACAACATTGAGATTTTGACCGCAAGATCCAAGCAGTGGTTAGTATGGCATTTCTGATGGATTTCACGACTCATCTTCCAACCGCCACAGCGGCCATCCTAGGTCTACTGGTGTGTGCAGTAATCGTACCTGAGAGTTTGGAGTGCATCCGACAACATTGAGATTTTGACCGCAAAATCCAAGCAGTGGTTGGTATGGCTTTTCTGATGGATTTCACGACTCATATTCGAACCGCCACAGCGGCCATCCTAGGAATACCAACGACTTTCGTACACCGTTTTGCATGTGCTTGTGTGTGTAGTTATGAATGCTAAGATTTTGGAGTGCATCCGACAACATTGAGATTTTGACCGCAAAATCCAAGCAGTGGTTGGTGCGGCTTTTCTGATGCATTTCACGACTCATCTTCGAACCGCCACAGCGGCCATCCTAGCCTACCAACGACTTGCGCACTCCATTTTGCATTTGCTGGTGTGTGCAGTAATCGGTACTGAGAGTTTGGAGTGCATCCGACAACATTGAGATTTTGACCGCAAAATCCAAGCAGTGGTTGGTATGGCTTTTCTGATGGATTTCACGTCTGATCTTCGAACCGCCACAGCGGCCATCCTAGCCTGTCAACGACTTGCGCACACCATTTTGTATGTGCTGGTTTGTGCAGTAATCGGTCCTGAGAGTTTGGAGGGCATCCGACAACATTGAGATTTTGACCGTAAAATCCAAGCAGTGGTTAGTATGGCTTTTCTGATGGATTTCACCACTCATCTTCCAACCGCCACAGCGGCCATCCTAGCCTTCCAACGACTTGCGCACACCATTTTGCATGTGCTGGTGTGTGCAGTAATCGGTCCTGAGAGTTTGGAGTGCATCCGACAACATTGAGATTTTGACCGCAAAATCCTAGCAGTAGTTGATATGGCTTTTCTGATGGATTTCACGACTCATCTTCCAACCGCCACAGCGTGTAGTAATGGATTCTGAAAGTTTGGAGTGCATCCGACAACATTGAGATTTTGACCGCACAATCCAAGCAGTGGTTGGTATGGCTTTTCTGATGGATTTCACGACTCATCTTCCAACCGCCACAGCGGCCATCCTAGGTCTATTGGTGTGTGCAGTAATCGTACCTGAGAGTTTGGAGTGCATCCGACAACATTGAGATCTTGACCGCAAAATCCAAGCCGTGGTTGGTATGGCTTTTCTGATGGATTTCATGTCTGATCTTCCATCCGCCACAGCTGCCATTCTAGCCTGTCAACGACTTGCGCACACCATTTTGCACGTGCTGGTGTGTGCTGTAATCGGTGCTGAGAGTTTGGAGTGCATCCGGCAACATTGAGATCTTGACCGCAAAATCCAAGCAGTGGTTGGTATGGCTTTTCTGATGGATTTCACGACACATGTTCGAACCGCCACAGCGGACATCCTAGCCTACCAACGACTTGCGCACACCATTTTGCATGTGCTGGTGTGTGTAGCTATGGATGCTGAGAGTTTGGAGTGCATCGACAACATTGACATCTTGACCGCAAAATCCAAGTAGTGGTTGGTATGGCTTTTCTGATGGATTTCACGACTCATCTTCGAACCGCCACAGCGGCCATCCTAGCCTTCCAACGACTTGCGCACACCATTTTGCATGTGCTGGTGTATGTAGTAATGGATGCTGAGAGTTTGGAGTGCATCCGACAAACATTGAGATTTTAACCGTAAAATCCAAGCAGTGGTTGGTGTGGCTTTTTTGATGGATTTCACGACTCATCTTTCAACCGCCACAGCAGCCATCCTAGCCTACCAACGACTTGCGCACACCATTTTTCATGTGCTGGTGTGTGTAGTTATGGATGCTGATAGTTTGGAGCGCATCCGACAACATTGAGATTTTGACCGCAAAATCCAAGCAGTGGTTGGTGTGGCTTTTTTGATGGATTTCACGACTCATCTTTCAACCGCCACAGCAGCCATCCTAGCCTACCAACGACTTGCGCACACCATTTTTCATGTGCTGGTGTGTGTAGTTATGGATGCTGAGAGTTTGTAGTGCATCCGACAGCATTGAGATTTTGACCGCAAAATCCAAGCAGTGGTTGGTATGGCTTTTTTGATGGATTTCACGACTCATCTTTCCAACTGCCACAGCGGCCATCGTAGCCTACCAACGACTTGCGGACACCATTTTGCATGTGATGGTGTGTGTAGTAATGAATGCTAAGAGTTTGGAGTGCATCCGACCACATTGAGATTTTGACCGCACAATCCAAGCAGTGGTTGGTATGGCTTTTTTGATGGATTTCACGACTCATCTTTCAACCGCCACAGCAGCCATCCTAGCCTACCAACGACTTGCGCACACCATTTTGTATGTGCTGGTGTGTGCAGTAATCGGTCCTGAGAGTTTGAAGTGCATCCGACAGCATTGAGATTTTGACCGCAAAATCCAAGCAGTGGTTGGTATGGCTTTTTTGATGGATTTCGCGACTCATCTTTCCAACTGCCACAGCGGCCATCCTGGCCTACCAACGACTTGCGCACACCATTTTGCATGTGCTGGTGTGTGTACTAATCGGTCCTGAGAGTTTGTAGTGCATCCGACAGCATTGAGATTTTGACCGCAAAATCCAAGCAGTGGTTGGTATGGCTTTTTTGATGGATTTCACGACTCATCTTCCAACCGCCACAGCGGCCATCCTAGGTCACTGGTGTGTGCAGTAATCGTACCTGAGAGTTTGGAGTGCATCCGACAACATTGAGATCTTAACCGCAAAATCCAAGCAGTGGTTGGTATGGCTTTTCTGATGGATTTCGCGACTCATCTTCCAACCGCCACAGCGGCCATCCTAGGTCACTGGTGTGTGCAGTAATCGTACCTGAGAGTTTGGAGTGCATCCGACCACATTGAGATTTTGACCGCAAAATCCAAGCAGTGGTTGGTGTGGCTTTTGTGGTGGATTTCACGACACATGTTCGAACCGCCACAGCGGACATCCTACCCTACCAACGACTTGCGCACACCATTTTGCATGTGCTGGTGTGTGTATTAAGCGGTCCTGAGAGTTTGGAGCGGATCCGACAACATTGAGATCTTGACCGCAAAATCCAAGCAGTGTGGCTTTTCTGATGGATTTCACGACTCATCTTTCCAACCGCCACAGCTGCCATCGTAGCCTACCAACGACTTGCGCACACCATTTTGCATGTGCTGGTGTGTGTATTAATCGGTCCTGAGAGTTTGGAGCGGATCCGACAACATTGAGATCTTGACCGCAAAATCCAAGCAGTGTGGCTTTTCTGATGGAATTCACGACTCATCTTTCCAACCGCCACAGCTGCCATCGTAGCCTACCAACGACTTGCGCACACCATTTTGCATGTGCTGGTGTGTGTATTAATCGGTCCTGAGAGTTTGGAGCGGATCCGACAACATTGAGATCTTGACCGCAAAATCCAAGCAGTGGTTGGTATGGCTTTTCTGATGGATTTCGCGACTCATCTTCCAACCGCCACAGCGGCCATCCTAGGTCACTGGTGTGTGCAGTAACCGTACCTGAGAGTTTGGAGTGCATCCGACAACATTGAGATTTTGACCGCAAAATCCAAGCAGTGGTTGGTGTGGCTTTTTTGATGGATTTCACGACTCATCTTACAACCGCCACAGCGGCCATCCTAGCCTTCCAACGACTTGCGCACACCATTTTGCATGTGCTGGTGTGTGTATTAAGCGGTCCTGAGAGTTTGGAGCGGATCCGACAACATTGAGATCTTGACCGCAAAATCCAAGCAGTGGTTGGTGTGGCTTTTTTGATGGATTTCACGATTCATCTTTCAACGGCCACATCGGCCATCCTACCCTACCAACGACTTGCTCACACCATTTTGCATGTGCTGGTGTGTGTATTAATCGGTCCTGAGAGTTTGGAGCGGATCCGACAACATTGAGATCTTGACCGCAAAATCCAAGCAGTGTGGCTTTTCTGATGGATTTCACGACTCATCTTTCAAACCGCCACAGCTGCCATCGTAGCCTACCAACGACTTGCGCACACCATTTTGCATGTGCTGGTGTGTGTATTAATCGGTCCTGAGAGTTTGGAGCGGATCCGACAACATTGAAATCTTGACCGCAAAATCCAAGCAGTGGTTGGTGTGGCTTTTCTGATGGATTTCACGACTCATCTTTCCAACCGCCACAGCTGCCATCGTAGCCTACCAACGACTTGCGCACATCATTTTGCATGTGCTGGTGTGTGTATAAATCGGTCCTGAGAGTTTGGAGCGGATCCGACAACATTGAGATCTTGACCGCAAAATCCAAGCAGTGGTTGGTGTGGCTTTTTTGATGGATTTCACGACTCATCTTTCAACGGCCACATCGGCCATCCTACCCTACCAACGACTTGCTCACACTATTTTGCATGTGCTGGTGTGTGTATTAATCGGTCCTGAGAGTTTGGAGCGGATCCGACAACATTGAGATCTTGACCGCAAAATCCAAGCAGTGTGGCTTTTCTGATGGATTTCACGACTCATCTTTCCAACCGCCACAGCTGCCATCGTAGCCTACCAACGACTTGCGCACCCCATTTTGCATGTGCTGGTGTGTGTATTAATCGGTCCTGAGAGTTTGGAGCGGATCCGACAACATTGAGATCTTGACCGCAAAATCCAAGCAGTGGTTGGTGTGGCTTTTTTGATGGATTTCACGACTCATCTTTCAACGGCCACATCGGCCATCCTACCCTACCAACGACTTGCTCACACCATTTTGCATGTGCTGGTGTGTGTATTAATCGGTCCTGAGAGTTTGGAGCGGATCCGACAACATTGAGATCTTGACCGCAAAATCCAAGCAGTGTGGCTTTTCTGATGGATTTCACGACTCATCTTTCCAACCGCCACAGCTGCCATCGTAGCCTACCAACGACTTGCGCACACCATTTTGCATGTGCTGGTGTGTGTATTAATTGGTTCTGAGAGTTTGGAGCGGATCCGACAACATTGAGATCTTGACCGTAAAATCCAAGCAGTGGTTGGTATGGCTTTTCTGATGGATTTCGCGACTCATCTTCCAACCGCCACAGCGGCCATCCTAGGTCACTGGTGTGTGCAGTAATCGTACCTGAGAGTTTGGAGCGGATCCGACAACATTGAGATCTTGACCGTAAAATCCAAGCAGTGGTTGGCGTGGCTTTTTTGATGGATTTCACGACTCATCTTTCCAACCGCCACAGCGGCCATCGTAGCCTACCAACGACTTGCGCACACCATTTTGAATGTGATGGTGTGTGTAGCTATGGATGCTGAGAGTTTGGAATGCATCGACAACATTGAGATCTTGACCGCAAAATCCAAGCAGTGGTTGGTAAGGCTTTTTTGATGGATTTCACGACTCATCTTTCAACGGCCACAGCGGCCATCCTGGCCTACCAACGACTTGCGCACACCATCTTGCATGTGCTGGTGTGTGTACTAATCGGTCCTGAGAGTTTGGAGCGGATCCGACAACATTGAGATCTTGACCGTAAAATCCAAGCTGTGGTTGGTATGGCTTTTCTGATGGATTTCGCGACTCATCTTCCAACCGCCACAGCGGCCATCCTAGGTCACTGGTGTGTGCAGTAATCGTACCTGAGAGTTTGGAGTGCATCCGACAACATTGAGATCTTGACCGTAAAATCCAAGCAGTGGTTAGTGTGGCTTTTTTGATGGATTTCACGACTCATCTTTCCAACTTCCACAGCGGCCATCGTAGCCTACCAACGACTTGCGCACACCATTTTGAATGTGATGGTGTGTGTAGCTATGGATGCTGAGAGTTTGGAGTGCATCGACAACATTGAGATCTTGACCGTAAAATCCAAGCAGTGGTTGGTGTGGCTTTTTTGATGGATTTCACGACTCATCTTTCAACTGCCACAGCGGCCATCGTAGCCTACCAACGACTTGCGCACACCATTTTGCATGTGATGGTGTGTGTAGCTATGGATGCTGAGAGTTTGGAGTGCATCGAAAACATTGAGATCTTGACCGCAAAATCCAAGCAGTGGTTGGTATGGCTTTTCTGATGGATTTCGCGACTCATCTTCCACCCGCCACAGCGGCCATCCTAGGTCTACTGGTGTGTGCAGTAATCGTACCTGAGAGTTTGAAGTGCATCCGACAACATTGAGACTTTGACCGTAAAATCCAAGCAGTGGTTGGTGTGGCTTTTTTGATGGATTTCACGACTCATCTTTCCAACTGCCACAGCGGCCATCCTAGCCTACCAACGACTTGCGCACACCATTTTGCATGTGATGGCGTTTGTAGTAATGAATGCTAAGAGTTTCGAGCGCATCCGACAACATTGAGATCTTGACCGCAAAATCCAAGCAGTGGTTGGTATGGCTTTTATGATGGATTTCGCGACTCATCTTCCACCCGCCACAGCGGCCATCCTGGGTCTACTGGTGTGTGCAGTAATCGTACCTGAGATTTTGGAGTGCATCCGACAACATTGAGATTTTGACCGTAAAATCCAAGCAGTGGTTGGTGTGGCTTTTTTGATGGATTTCACGACTCATCTTTCCAGCTGCCAGAGCGGCCATCCTAGCCTACCAACGACTTGCGCACACCATTTTGCATGTGATGGTGTTTGTATTAATCGGTCCTGAGAGTTTGGAGCGGATCCGACAACATTGAGATCTTGACCGCAAAATCCAAGGAGTGGTTGGTGGCTTTTCTCATGGATTTCGCGACTCATCTTCCAACCGCCACAGCGGCCATACTAGGTCACTGGTGTGTGCAGTAATCGTACCTGAGAGTTTGGAGTGCATCCGACAACATTGAGATTTTGACCGTAAAATCCAAGCAGTGGTTGGTGTGGCTTTTTTGATGGATTTCACGACTCATCTTTCCAGCTGCCACAGCGGCCATCCCAGCCTACCAACGACTTGCGCACACCATTTTGCATGTGATGGTGTTTGTATTAATCGGTCCTGAGAGTTTGGAGCGGATCCGACAACATTGAGATCTTGACCGCAAAATCCAAGCAGTGGTTGGTATGGCTTTTCTGATGGATTTCGCGACTCATCTTCCACCCGCCACAGCGGCCATCCTAGGTCTACTGGTGTGTGCAGTAATCGTACCTGAGAGTTTGGAGTGCATCCGACAACATTGAGATCTTGACCGTAAAATCCAAGCAGTGGTTGGTGTGGCTTTTTTGATGGATTTCACGTATCATCTATCCAACTGCCACAGCGGCCATCCTAGCCTACCAACGACTTGCGCACACCATTTTGCATGTGATTGTGTTTGTATTAATCGGTCCTGAGAGTTTGGAGCGGATCCGACAACATTGAGATCTTGACCGCAAAATCCAAGCAGTGGTTGGTATGGCTTTTCTGATGGATTTCGCGACTCATCTTCCACCCGCCACAGCGGCCCTCCTAGGTACTACCAACGACTTGCGCACACCATTTTGCATGTGCTGGTGTGTGTAGTTATGGATGCTGAGAGTTTGGGTGCATCCGACAACATTGAGATCTTGACCGCAAAATCCAAGCAGTGGTTGGTATGGCTTTTCTGATGGATTCCGCGACTCATCTTCCACCCGCCACAGCGGTCATCCTAGGTCTACTGGTGTGTGCAGTAATCGTACCTGAGAGTTTGGAGTGCATCCGACAACATTGAGATTTTAAACTAGACGTCTAAACTCTTGTATAGACGGTTTACAGATCCACAAAACGCGGAAGTCAGAGCGTTGAAGTCGGAGATCAAGAACCTCCAACAGTTAATCAGAATAAACTATAGCCTGGCTATAAGCTTGCACTGGGGCAATAAAATCCGGGCTGTACGATCTAACAACCCGGGTATGTTCCCGCAAGTAAATAAAATATTTCGGAGAAAAGATCAAAACGACATTCAGAGCGTTAGACTTCCTAGGACGACAGATAACGAACACTTACTCACTACAATTGGCATCAATCCAGATGGGGCAGTGCTAGACAATGACTTCTTCGTGGTTGAAGATCCTCAAGAGAAGGTGAAAGCAATTGGTGCTGTGTTCCAGCGAGTTTATACGGTCAACGAGGTTCGTACGCCGAATCTCGAATTGGAGAACGAAGCTTTGCTAAACTACAATAATCTTCGTGATGAGATAAGTCAATGGCGATCTGAGAACCCAGGTTTCACCAGGTTCAATGACGATTACATGGCAAATAGTGCCGTCGCCAATGATGTAAATAACATCTTGATTTCACAAGAAGATCTCCAGGGTATCTTTAACTCGCTAAAAAAGAAAAAGTCAGTGGGAATCGATGGTATACCGAATATTGTGCTTCGCCATCTTCCCCCTGAAGCTGTGCAGATCTACACAACATTGTTTAACAATGCGCTGAGTAATGCTTATTACCCGAAACATTGGAAAACAGCTGTGGTGCAACCAATCCCTAAACGGGACAAAGATAGATCAATTCCGACAAATCTTCGGTCGATCAGTCTTCTTCCTTGCATAAGCAAGGTTTTTGAAAAGATAGTCATTCGAGTTCTGAAACAATGGGTTGAGGAAAATAATATCATACCGGACAACCAGTTCGGATTCAGGGCGGGGCATGAAACCATACATGCCGCGTCTAAACTAGTGTCCGACATTCAATGGAATAAAGACAAGAAACAATGCACGGGTGCTTGCCTGATTGACTTGGAGAAAGCGTTCAACACCGTTTGGTTGGAGGGCCTCTTCCTCAAGCTGGTCAGCCTAGGCATAAGTAAACCACTGCTGTACATGATCTATGACATGATAACAGGTAGAAAGTTCGTCGTGAAAAGTGGCGATGTAACTTCTTCAACGGTCTTTGACATCAAAAACGGTCTGCAACAGGGAGCGGTTGGTTCGCCGATCCTGTTTTCAATATTCACTACAGATCTGGTAGGTTCAATGCCGCACTTAATTGCGTACGCCGACGATTTAGTGGCGTACAGATCAGGTCCGAAGGTCGAAGAAATAAATAGCTTGCTGCAAGGTGACTTCGATCAAATTCAGCGATTTTGCGACGACTGGAAGTTGATTATCAACTTCCGGAAGTGTGAAACTATCCTTTTCAGAACCCCGTTGTACATGGCATCATGGGATACGCGCACAAACTGGCGTAAGTTCGGCATTGTTGACCCACAGGGACGCCCTTTAGATGTGAAAAGTGTAGTTAGGTATCTTGGCATTTGGTTGGATCAATATCTGTATTTTGACAAACATATAGATATTGCTCTGGTCAAAGCTAAAAAGGCCTTTGCTGTGGCAAGGAGGTTGTTTTACAGCAGCCAACTTGATACCAGGGTTAAGGTAATCTGCTACATGGCCCTCATCCGGCCAATTATGGCATACGGTTGTCCATTGTGGTTCAACGTGAGTCCTTCCCAGATGGAAAAGATAAGGTTGTTCGAGAGACAGTGTCTGCGGACTTGTCTCCGGTTGTATCGTACACCCGAATCTGAGTACAAGAAGTACTATCCCAACGAGGTCCTGTACAACGAGGCCAACTTGAACAGGATAGATAATTTTATTATTAAGCTGATCAGAAGGCATATTGCACGAGCTATGACTTCTTCCAACAGTCTGATCTTTGGGGCTTACTACCCCAACGTTATGTACCATGAGAGAGTGCGCCTTACCGGCTTTATTCCTCCCGAGGCATTCCTCCATCTCGATACAATTGGCCTAATACAGGATCCACACGGATGTCCTGTAATCTTCCACGTCGTACGCCGAACAGTGGACAGGCGACTTCAATATGAACGGGACGTCGCTCGCAGTCACGAGGATCTCCTCCGGTTCAGTAGAGCGATCTCTGCTCGAGACAGGAGAGAGTCTGCCAAAGAACGGCAATTTTACTGGTGGTTACACCAAAACCAGTCCCCGCCGCCGCTGGCTTTTATAAATGACGCGGTAGTTGACCATGGTGGCCAACTTACATAGGTTTAAAGTAGTTCTAAGAAATATATACCACCAAAAAAAAAAAAAAAAAAATACAAAAAAATAAAATAAAAAAACAAAAAAAAACAAGGTGCACCGCGGCGTACAAATTATATATGTCAGGCATATACATAGCATATACGCCCTGGTGCACGCGTCCGTACTGTTACGGACATAGTTAAGATAGTCTTAAGTTTTAATGTTAGGTTAGTTTTAGTTCTAGTTAGTTTAAGTTAGGTTAAATTAGATATATATAGCCAAGTTTTTCTTTCCAGTTTTCTTGGCGAAACAAATAAAAGTAGAACGGTGTGTCTTTAACACAATAAAAAAAAAAAAAAACATAGCATAATCCGAAAGGTATAGACAAATTTAAGATTAGAATAGCTTAGAGTACCCGTATAGGGTCAGTAGGTTAGGAGTAAGAACATTTCTTAAGTTAGTTAAGCTAGTTTTAAGCATTTTTGTCTAGCATGTAAGTTAATGAATTCAAAATAAAACAAAAATGAATGGAAAAAAAAAAAAAAAAAAAAAAAGATTTTGACCGTAAAATCCAAGCAGTGGTTGGTGTGGCTTTTTTGATGGATTTCACGACTCATCTTTCCAACTGCCACAGCGGGCATCGTAGCCTACCAACGACTTACGCACACCATTTTGCATGTGATGGTGTGTGTAGTAATGAATGCTAAGAGTTTGGAGTGCATCCGACAACATTGAGATTTTGACCGCAAAATCCAAGCAGTGGTTGGTGTGGCTTTTCTGATGGATTTCACAACTCATCTTCGAACCGCTACAGCGGCCATTTTAGCTTACCAACGACTTGCGCACACCATTTTGCATGTGCTATTGTGTGTAGTAATGAATGCTTAGAGTTTGGAGTGTAACCGGCAACATTGAGATTTTGACCGCAAGATCCAAGCAGTAGTTGGTATGGCTTTTCTGATGCATTTCACGACTCATCTTCGAACCGCCACAGCGGCCATTCTAGCTTACCAACGACTTGCGCACACCATTTTGCATGTGCTGGTGTGTGTAGTAATGAATGCTAAGAGTTTGGAGTGTATCCGGCAACATTGAGATTTTGACCGCAAAATCCAATCAGTGGTTGGTATGGCTTTTCTGATGGATTTCACGACTGATCTTCGAACCGCCACAGCGGCCATACTAGCTTTCCAACGACTTGCGCACACCATTTTGATGGATTTCACGACTCATCTTCCAACCGCCACAGCGGCCATCCTAGGCCTACCAACGACTTTCGTACACCGTTTTGCATGTTCTTGTGTGTGTAGTAATGGGTGTTGAGAGTTTGGAGTGCATGCGACAACATTCAGATTTTGACCGCAAAATCCAAGCAGTGGCTGGTATGGCTTTTCTGATGGATTTCACGACTCATCTTCCAACCGCCACAGCGGCCATCCTAGCCTACCAACGACTTGCGCCCACCATTTTGCATGTGATTGTGTTTGTATTAATCGGTCCTGAGAGTTTGGAGCGGATCCGACAACATTGAGATTTTGACCGCAAAATCCAAGCAGTGGTTGGTATGGCTTTTCTGATGGATTTCGCGACTCATCTTCCACCCGCCACAGCGGCCCTCCTAGGTACTACCAACGACTTGCGCACACCATTTTGCATGTGCTGGTGTGTGTAGTTATGGATGCTGAGAGTTTGGGTGCATCCGACAACATTGAGATCTTGACCGCAAAATCCAAGCAGTGGTTGGTATGGCTTTTCTGATGTATTCCGCGACTCATCTTCCACCCGCCACAGCGGTCATCCTAGCCTACCAACGACTTGCGCACACCATTTTGTATGTGCTGGTGTGTGCAGTAATCGTACCTGAGAGTTTGGAGTGCATCCGACCACATTGAGATTTTGACCGCAAAATCCAAGCAGTGGTTGGTGTGGCTTTTGTGGTGGATTTCACGACTCATCTTTCCAACCGCCACAGCGGCCATCGTAGCCTACAAACGACTTGCGCACACCATTTTGCATGTGCTGGTGTGTGCAGTAATCGGTCCTGAGAGTTTGAAGTGCATCCGACCACATTGAGATTTTGACCGCACAATCCAAGCAGTGGTTGGTATGGCTTTTTTGATGGATTTCACGACTCATCTTTCAACCGCCACAGCAGCCATCCTAGCCTACCAACGACTTGCGCACACCATTTTGTATGTGCTGGTGTGTGCAGTAATCGGTCCTGAGAGTTTGAAGTGCATCCGACAGCATTGAGATTTTGACCGCAAAATCCAAGCAGTGGTTGGTATGGCTTTTTTGATGGATTTCGCGACTCATCTTTCCAACTGCCACAGCGGCCATCCTGGCCTACCAACGACTTGCGCACACCATTTTGCATGTGCTGGTGTGTGTACTAATCGGTCCTGAGAGTTTGTAGTGCATCCGACAGCATTGAGATTTTGACCGCAAAATCCAAGCAGTGGTTGGTATGGCTTTTTTGATGGATTTCACGACTCATCTTCCAACCGCCACAGCGGCCATCCTAGGTCACTGGTGTGTGCAGTAATCGTACCTGAGAGTTTGGAGTGCATCCGACAACATTGAGATCTTAACCGCAAAATCCAAGCAGTGGTTGGTATGGCTTTTCTGATGGATTTCGCGACTCATCTTCCAACCGCCACAGCGGCCATCCTAGGTCACTAGTGTGTGCAGTAATCGTACCTGAGAGTTTGGAGTGCATCCGACCACATTGAGATTTTGACCGCAAAATCCAAGCAGTGGTTGGTGTGGCTTTTTTGATGGATTTTACGACTCATCTTTCCAACTGCCACAGCGGCCATTGTAGCCTACCAACGACTTGCGCACACCATTTTGCATGTGATGGTGTGTGTAGTAATGAATGCTAAGAGTTTGGAGTGCATCCGACCACATTGAGATTTTGACCGCAAAATCCAAGCAGTGGTTGGTGTGGCTTTTGTGGTGGATTTCACGACTCATCTTTCCAACCGCCACAGCGGCCATCGTAGCCTACAAACGACTTGCGCACACCATTTTGCATGTGACGGTGTGTGTAGCTATGGATGCTGAGAGTTTGGAGTGCATCGACAACATTGAGATCTTGACCGCAAAATCCAAGCAGTGGTTGGTGTGGTTTTTCTGATGGATTTCGCGACTCATCTTCCAACCGCCACAGCGGCCATCCTAGGTCACTGGTGTGTGCAGTAATCGTACCTGAGAGTTTGGAGTGCATCCGACAACATTGAGATTTTGACCGCAAAATCCAAGCAGTGGTTGGTGTGGCTTTTTTGATGGATTTCACGACTCATCTTTCCAACTGCCACAGCGGCCATTGTAGCCTACCAACGACTTGCGCACACCATTTTGCATGTGATGGTGTGTGTAGTAATGAATGCTAAGAGTTTGGAGTGCATCCGACCACATTGAGATTTTGACCGCAAAATCCAAGCAGTGGTTGGTGTGGCTTTTGTGATGGATTTCACGACTCATCTTTCCAACCGCCACAGCGGCCATCGTAGCCTACAAACGACTTGCGCACACCATTTTGCATGTGATGGTGTGTGTAGCTATGGATGCTGAGAGTTTGGAGTGCATCGACAACAGTGAGAACTTGACCGCAAAATCGAAGCAGTGGTTGGTATGGCTTTTTTGATGGATTTCACGACTCATCTTTCAACGGCCACAGCGGCCATCCTAGCCTACCAACGACTTGCGCACACCATTTTGCATGTGATGGCGTGTGTAGCTATGGATGCTGAGAGTTTGGAGTGCATCGACAACATTGAGATCTTGACCGCAAAATCCAAGCAGTGGTTCGTATGGCTTTTCTGATGGATTTCACGACACATGTTCGAACCGCCACAGCGGACATCCTACCCTACCAACGACTTGCGCACACCATTTTGCATGTGCTGGTGTGTGTATTAAGCGGTCCTGAGAGTTTGGAGCGGATCCGACAACATTGAGATCTTGACCGCAAAATCCAAGCAGTGTGGCTTTTCTGATGGATTTCACGACTCATCTTTCCAACCGCCACAGCTGCCATCGTAGCCTACCAACGACTTGCGCACACCATTTTGCATGTGCTGGTGTGTGTATTAATCGGTCCTGAGAGTTTGGAGCGGATCCGACAACATTGAGATCTTGACCGCAAAATCCAAGCAGTGTGGCTTTTGTGATGGAATTCAGGACTCATCTTTCCAACCGCCACAGCTGCCATCGTAGCCTACCAACGACTTGCGCACACCATTTTGCATGTGCTGGTGTGTGTATTAATCGGTCCTGAGAGTTTGGAGCGGATCCGACAACATTGAGATCTTGACCGCAAAATCCAAGCAGTGGTTGGTATGGCTTTTCTGATGGATTTCGCGACTCATCTTCCAACCGCCACAGCGGCCATCCTAGGTCACTGGTGTGTGCAGTAACCGTACCTGAGAGTTTGGAGTGCATCCGACAACATTGAGATTTTGACCGCAAAATCCAAGCAGTGGTTGGTGTGGCTTTTTTGATGGATTTCACGACTCATCTTACAACCGCCACAGCGGCCATCCTAGCCTTCCAACGACTTGCGCACACCATTTTGCATGTGCTGGTGTGTGTATTAAGCGGTCCTGAGAGTTTGGAGCGGATCCGACAACATTGAGATCTTGACCGCAAAATCCAAGCAGTGGTTGGTGTGGCTTTTTTGATGGATTTCACGACTCATCTTTCAACGGCCACATCGGCCATCCTACCCTACCAACGACTTGCTCACACCATTTTGCATGTGCTGGTGTGTGTATTAATCGGTCCTGAGAGTTTGGAGCGGATCCGACAACATTGAGATCTTGACCGCAAAATCCAAGCAGTGTGGCTTTTCTGATGGATTTCACGACTCATCTTTCCAACCGCCACAGCTGCCATCGTAGCCTACCAACGACTTGCGCACACCATTTTGCATGTGCTGGTGTGTGTATTAATCGGTCCCGAGAGTTTGGAGCGGATCCGACAACATTGAAATCTTGACCGCAAAATCCAAGCAGTGGTTGGTGTGGCTTTTCTGATGGATTTCACGACTCATCTTTCCAACCGCCACAGTTGCCATCGTAGCCTACCAACGACTTGCGCACATCATTTTGCATGTGCTGGTGTGTGTATAAATCGGTCCTGAGAGTTTGGAGCGGATCCGACAGCATTGAGATCTTGACCGCAAAATCCAAGCAGTGGTTGGTGTGGCTTTTTTGATGGATTTCACGACTCATCTTTCAACGGCCACATCGGCCATCCTACCCTACCAACGACTTGCTCACACTATTTTGCATGTGCTGGTGTGTGTATTAATCGGTCCTGAGAGTTTGGAGCGGATCCGACAACATTGAGATCTTGACCGCAAAATCCAAGCAGTGTGGCTTTTCTGATGGATTTCACGACTCATCTTTCCAACCGCCACAGCTGCCATCGTAGCCTACCAACGACTTGCGCACACCATTTTGCATGTGCTGGTGTGTGTATTAATCGGTCCTGAGAGTTTGGAGCGGATCCGACAACATTGAGATCTTGACCGCAAAATCCAAGCAGTGGTTGGTGTGGCTTTTTTGATGGATTTCACGACTCATCTTTCAACGGCCACATCGGCCATCCTACCCTACCAACGACTTGCTCACACCATTTTGCATGTGCTGGTGTGTGTATTAATCGGTCCTGAGAGTTTGGAGCGGATCCGACAACATTGAGATCTTGACCGCAAAATCCAAGCAGTGTGGCTTTTCTGATGGATTTCACGACTCATCTTTCCAACCGCCACAGCTGCCATAGTAGCCTACCAACGACTTGCGCACACCATTTTGCATGTGCTGGTGTGTGTATTAATCGGTCCTGAGAGTTTGGAGCGGATCCGACAACATTGAAATCTTGACCGCAAAATCCAAGCAGTGGTTGGTGTGGCTTTTCTGATGGATTTCACGACTCATCTTTCCAACCGCCACAGCTGCCATCGTAGCCTACCAACGACTTGCGCACACCATTTTGCATGTGCTGGTGTGTGTATTAATCGGTTCTGAGAGTTTGGAGCGGATCCGACAACATTGAGATCTTGACCGTAAAATCCAAGCAGTGGTTGGTATGGCTTTTCTGATGGATTTCGCGACTCATCTTCCAACCGCCACAGCGGCCATCCTAGGTCACTGGTGTGTGCAGTAATCGTACCTGAGAGTTTGGAGCGGATCCGACAACATTGAGATCTTGACCGTAAAATCCAAGCAGTGGTTGGTGTGGCTTTTTTGATGGATTTCACGACTCATCTTTCCAACCGCCACAGCGGCCATCGTAGCCTACCAACGACTTGCGCACACCATTTTGAATGTGATGGTGTGTGTAGCTATGGATGCTGAGAGTTTGGAATGCATCGACAACATTGAGATCTTGACCGCAAAATCCAAGCAGTGGTTGGTAAGGCTTTTTTGATGGATTTCACGACTCATCTTTCAACGGCCACAGCGGCCATCCTGGCCTACCAACGACTTGCGCACACCATCTTGCATGTGCTGGTGTGTGTACTAATCGGTCCTGAGAGTTTGGAGCGGATCCGACAACATTGAGATCTTGACCGTAAAATCCAAGCAGTGGTTGGTATGGCTTTTCTGATGGATTTCGCGACTCATCTTCCAACCGCCACAGCGGCCATCCTAGGTCACTGGTGTGTGCAGTAATCGTACCTGAGAGTTTGGAGTGCATCCGACAACATTGAGATCTTGACCGTAAAATCCAAGCAGTGGTTAGTGTGGCTTTTTTGATGGATTTCACGACTCATCTTTCCAACTTCCACAGCGGCCATCGTAGAATACCAACGACTTGCGCACACCATTTTGAATGTGATGGTGTGTGTAGCTATGGATGCTGAGAGTTTGGAGTGCATCGAAAACATTGAGATCTTGACCGCAAAATCCAAGCAGTGGTTGGTATGGCTTTTCTGATGGATTTCGCGACTCATCTTTCAACGGCCACAGCGGCCATCCTGGCCTACCAACGACTTGCGCACACCATTTTGCATGTGCTGGTGTGTGTATTAATTGGTCCTGAGAGTTTGGAGCGGATCCGACAACATTGAGATCTTGACCGCAAAATCCAAGCAGTGGTTGGTATGGCTTTTCTGATGGATTTCGCGACTCATCTTCCACCCGCCACAGCGGCCATCCTAGGTCTACTGGTGTGTGCAGTAATCGTACCTGAGAGTTTGAAGTGCATCCGACAACATTGAGACTTTGACCGTAAAATCCAAGCAGTGGTTGGTGTGGCTTTTTTGATGGATTTCGCGACTCATCTTCCACCCGCCACAGCGGCCATCCTGGGTCTACTGGTGTGTGCAGTAATCGTACCTGAGATTTTGGAGTGCATCCGACAACATTGAGATTTTGACCGTAAAATCCAAGCAGTGGTTGGTGTGGCTTTTTTGATGGATTTCACGACTCATCTTTCCAGCTGCCAGAGCGGCCATCCTAGCCTACCAACGACTTGCGCACACCATTTTGCATGTGATGGTGTTTGTATTAATCGGTCCTGAGAGTTTGGAGCGGATCCGACAACATTGAGATCTTGACCGCAAAATCCAAGGAGTGGTTGGTATGGCTTTTCTCATGGATTTCGCGACTCATCTTCCAACCGCCACAGCGGCCATACTAGGTCACTGGTGTGTGCAGTAATCGTACCTGAGAGTTTGGAGTGCATCCGACAACATTGAGATTTTGACCGTAAAATCCAAGCAGTGGTTGGTGTGGCTTTTTTGATGGATTTCACGACTCATCTTTCCAGCTGCCACAGCGGCCATCCCAGCCTACCAACGACTTGCGCACACCATTTTGCATGTGATGGTGTTTGTATTAATCGGTCCTGAGAGTTTGGAGCGGATCCGACAACATTGAGATCTTGACCGCAAAATCCAAGCAGTGGTTGGTATGGCTTTTCTGATGGATTTCGCGACTCATCTTCCACCCGCCACAGCGGCCCTCCTAGGTACTACCAACGACTTGCGCACACCATTTTGCATGTGCTGGTGTGTGTAGTTATGGATGCTGAGAGTTTGGGTGCATCCGACAACATTGAGATCTTGACCGCAAAATCCAAGCAGTGGTTGGTATGGCTTTTCTGATGGATTCCGCGACTCATCTTCCACCCGCCACAGCGGTCATCCTTGGTCTACTGGTGTGTGCAGTAATCGTACCTGAGAGTTTGGAGTGCATCCGACAACATTGAGATTTTGACCGTAAAATCCAAGCAGTGGTTGGTGTGGCTTTTTTGATGGATTTCACGACTCATCTTTCCAACTGCCACAGCGGGCATCGTGGCCTACCAACGACTTACGCACACCATTTTGCATGTGATGGTGTGTGTAGTAATGAATGCTAAGAGTTTGGAGTGCATCCGACAACATTGAGATTTTGACCGCAAAATCCAAGCAGTGGTTGGTGTGGCAGCACCACTTTGCATGTGATGGTGTGTGTAGCTATGGATGCTGAGAGTTTCGAGTGCATCGACAACATTGAGATCTTGACCGCAAAATCCAAGCCCCGTATGGCTTTTCTGATGGATTTCACGACACATGTTCGAACCGCCACAGCGGACATCCTACCCTACCAATGACTTACGCACACCATTTTGCATGTGCTGGTGTGTGTAGTTATGGATGCTGCGAGTTTGGAGTGCATCCGACAACATTGAGATTTTGACCGCAAAATCCAACCAGTGGTTGGTGTGGCAGCACCACTTTGCATGTGATGGTGTGTGTAGCTATGGATGCTGAGAGTTTGGAGTGCATCGACAACATTGAGATCTTGACCGCAAAATCCAAGCCCCGTATGGCTTTTCTGATGGATTTCACAACTCATCTTCGAACCGCCACAGCGGCCATCCCAGCCTTCCAACGACTTGTGCACACAATTTTGCATGTGCTGGTGTCCAATTAGTGGTTTGTGTGGCTTTTCTGATGGATTTCACGACTCATCTTTCAATGGCCACAGCGGGCATCGTAGCCTACCAACGACTTGCGCACACCATTTTGCATGTGCTGGTGTGTGTAGCTATGGATGCTGAGAGTTTCGAGTGCATCGACAACATTGAGATTTTGTCCGCAAAATCCAAGCAGTGGTTGGTATGGCTTTTCTGATGGATTTCACAACTCATCTTCGAACCGCTAC
Source organism: Eristalis arbustorum (assembly GCA_916610145.1). NCBI lineage: Eukaryota > Metazoa > Arthropoda > Insecta > Diptera > Syrphidae > Eristalis > Eristalis arbustorum. The sequence continues at coordinate 72,104,297 of OU744316.1, forward strand.
AGCGGCCATTTTAGCTTACCAACGACTTGCGCACACCATTTTGCATGTGCTATTGTGTGTAGTAATGAATGCTTAGAGTTTGGAGTGTAACCGGCAACATTGAGATTTTGACCGCAAGATCCAAGCAGTAGTTGGTATGGCTTTTCTGATGGATTTCACGACTCATCTTCGAACCGCCACAGCGGCCATTCTAGCTTACCAACGACTTGCGCACACCATTTTGCATGTGCTGGTGTGTGTAGTAATGAATGCTAAGAGTTTGGAGTGTATCCGGCAACATTGAGATTTTGACCGCAAAATCCAAGCAGTGGTTGGTATGGCTTTTCTGATGGATTTCACGACTGATCTTCGAACCGCCACAGCGGCCATACTAGCTTTCCAACGACTTGCGCACACCATTTTGATGGATTTCACGACTCATCTTCCAACCGCCACAGCGGCCATCCTAGGCCTACCAACGACTTTCGTACACCGTTTTGCATGTTCTTGTGTGTGTAGTAATGGGTGTTGAGAGTTTGGAGTGCATCCGACAACATTCAGATTTTGACCGCAAAATCCAAGCAGTGGCTGGTATGGCTTTTCTGATGGATTTCACGACTCATCTTCCAACCGCCACAGCGGCCATCCTAGCCTACCAACGACTTGCGCCCACCATTTTGCATGTGATTGTGTTTGTATTAATCGGTCCTGAGAGTTTGGAGCGGATCCGACAACATTGAGATCTTGACCGCAAAATCCAAGCAGTGGTTGGTATGGCTTTTCTGATGGATTTCGCGACTCATCTTCCACCCGCCACAGCGGCCCTCCTAGGTACTACCAACGACTTGCGCACACCATTTTGCATGTGCTGGTGTGTGTAGTTATGGATGCTGAGAGTTTGGGTGCATCCGACAACATTGAGATCTTGACCGCCAAAATCCAAGCAGTGGTTGGTATGGCTTTTCTGATGGATTCCGCGACTCATCTTCCACCCGCCACAGCGGTCATCCTAGGTCTACTGGTGTGTGCAGTAATCGTACCTGAGAGTTTGGAGTGCATACGACAACATTGAGATTTTGACCGTAAAATCCAAGCAGTGGTTGGTGTGGCTTTTTTGATGGATTTCACGACTCATCTTTCCAACTGCCACAGCGGCCATCGTAGCCTACCAACGACTTACGCACACCATTTTGCATGTGATGGTGTGTGTAGTAATGAATGCTAAGAGTTTGGAGTGCATCCGACAACATTGAGATTTTGACCGCAAAATCCAAGCAGTGGTTGGTGTGGCTGCACCACTTTGCATGTGATGGTGTATGTAGCTATGGATGCTGAGAGCTTGGAGTGCATCGACAACATTGAGATCTTGACCGCAACATCCAAGCAGTCGTTGGTATGGCTCTTCTGATGGATTTCACGACACATGTTCGAACCGCCACAGCGGACATCCTACCCTACCAATGACTTACGCACACCATTTTGCATGTGCTGGTGTGTGTAGTTATGGATGCTGCGAGTTTGGAGTGCATCCGACAACATTGAGATTTTGACCGCAAAATCCAAGCAGTGGTTGGTATGGCTTTTCTGATGGATTTCACGACTCATCTGTCAATGGCCACAGCGGCCATCGTAGCCTACCAACGACTTGCGCACACCATTTTGCATGTGCTGGTGTGTGTAGCTATGGATACTGAGAGTTTGGAGTGCATCGACAACATTGAGATTTTGACCGCCAAATCCAAGCAGTGGTTGGTATGGCTTTTCTGATGGATTTCACAACTCATCTTCGAACCGCTACAGCGGCCATTTTAGCTTACCAACGACTTGCGCACACCATTTTGCATGTGCTATTGTGTGTAGTAATGAATGCTTAGAGTTTGGAGTGTAACCGGCAACATTGAGATTTTGACCGCAAAATCCAAGCAGTGGTTGGTATGGCTTTTCTGATGGATTTCACGACTCATCTTACAATGGCCACAGCGGCCATCGTAGCCTACCAACGACTTGCGCACAGAATTTTGCATGTGATGGTGTGTGTATTAATCGGTCCTGAGAATTTGAAGTGCATCCGACAACATTGAGATTTTGACCGCAAAATCCAAGCAGTGGTTGGTATGGCTTTTCTGATGGATTTCACAACTCATCTTCGAACCGCTACAGCGGCCATTTTAGCTTACCAACGACTTGCGCACACCATTTTGCATGTGCTTGTGTGTGTAGTAATGGGTGTTGAGAGTTTGGAGTGCATCCAACAACATTCAGATTTTGACCGCAAAATCCAAGCAGTGGTTAGTATGGCTGTTGTGATGGATTTCACGACTCATCTTCGAACCGCCACAGCGGCCATCCCAGCCTTCCAACGACTTGCGCACACAATTTTGCATGTGCTGGTGTCCAATCAGTGGTTTGTATGGCTTTTCTGATGGATTTCACGACTCATCTTC